>QEAP01000787.1:0-10010 GCA_006535975.1 Chytriomyces confervae | reverse complement strand
GAGTGCAGCGAGTTCTTGCAGGTGGGGAGGCATTGGAGGGTGGGCGTGTGGGTCCGCCCAAGCTGGTTAAGTTGGGTTTTTATTAACTTTTGAAATTGTTTTCTGGTGAGAACTGTCCAAGTGAGCAAATTTGATGCTGTTGTTTTGCGGCAATTGCGACGCTTAGGTAAGCACTGATTTCAAGGCCCCGGCCCTCTCACAGGCCCCTACTTGGGCACCGGTTCAGAGCGCGGGGAGTAGGGCCAGCACAGCGTGGGATGGTAGGCGGCGGGCGCCGGTGGCGTGCGTGCTTCGCGGGCTCGTTCGCAGTTGTCGGGGAAACGTGGACTTCTCCGCGCACGCACCAGCCACCGATGCGCAATGTCCGGGAATGCCTGAAGAGTCTCTTTTATTCTGTCGTGAACCTTCTTCTCCCTCGCTGCCTCCTCCGCTTGTGGCTTTGACTGCACAAATGGTCCTTATCCATATTTATCTTCACAAAAGGAATTCTGTTCCGCTCCATCCTTCTTTCGCCATGATTCGCACATCGAAAACGGTCCCCGTGGCAGTCATCAACTTCAGCGAGGAGACTAAACTCCTCTCATTGTCCACGAGACCAGCGGGCTCACTCTCTGACCAAGAAATCCGAAACCTATGCATAAGCGCTGTGCGCACATCCTTCTCCCACTCCACTTGCATTAACCCAGACCGACTTGTCTATTCTCTGGCTGGCAAAATGTTCTATCCCTGGTCGCCGCTACCATTCGGCGGGACACGGACGAGTCCCGGGTTCGTCCGGTACCAGGGAACAACTGCCGCATCGTTGCTGGAATTCATTGTTGCCGAGGCGCTCGAAGTGTACCACAAATACGCGTACCGGGATGCATTGGACTTTTTAACGGCTTCGGCGAATCAAGTGCTGGCTTTGCAAGAAGCAGGGGCCAAAGATGAGGTGGACGAGCTTGTACTAAAAGGCATGAAAAAGTCCGGGAGGATTGATTGGTTCCGTGCGGCGGTTGTGCCGAGGTCATTGAGGGAGAATAGGAATCTTTTGACAAAGGAGCGCTATGTGGAGTTTACGCCGCATCAGCGGAGGTGTGGCTTGAATGGGGATTAACTCTGCCTCCCCTTTTGCTGGAGGGGATCTGTTTATTGCATGACTGAGTGCCTTGTCAATTACCTTATTTCAAATCGGCAACTGTGGAAGGCGATATATAATTTTTTTCTGGCAGTGGATATGGGAAGGCCACCGTGGGCGCCGGAGTTTGATAAATAAAGAGTACAGCTGCCCGTGTCTTCTTTTTTTTTTTTACAGCCAAGCAAGGTTCGCGTCGGGGAGGAAAACGCGCAGTTTTCAAACTTGAATGGAAACACCCCGTCTTGTGTAAGGGGTCCGCAGACTGCAAAATGCGAAGCAGCAGAAATGTCGAAATGGAATATACGAAATGCGGAAGTGGGCATTGAGGCGGTGCAGGGTGTTGTTGACAAGTTGCGCACTGGCCATAGCAACAGAAAATTCTGGAAGAAGATGGAAATCCCAGGCAATCCTTAGTTTGAAGAACTGGCGCGAGAAGTAAAGCTGCTTCCTGCGTTTCGTTTTGTTGAAGTTTCTACAATTGTGGCTGGTAATCGCATGAAATATATTTACGACTTTAACTTATTAACTTGGACTTCGTTTTTCTTGGACGGTAAATATTTATCATTCGAATGAGTCTCGCGATGCTGCCTCGGATGCCAGGTGGCATGCACGCCACCAAAGCCACAGCCACCATTGCCACCACTGCCTGCACCGCCACTCAGCGCGCTCTCAGCACCGCTCAAACCTGGGGATCCCTCGCCAACAAAAGCACAAACATCATCCGCACCAACACCAACATTCTCGCCAACAACAAGATGGACACCTCGGGATCATCGTCTCTTCTCGCAAACGCATCGTCGCTCTCACAAACCGTCGGTATCGCTGTCGCAACGGCCTCTTTCGGTGTGCGCTGCTTCAAATCGAAATCGGCGTTGAGACTTCGTTGTCCGCACTGCTTTTTTGCAAAGAGAGGGGGCAAACTCAGAGTGATCTGCAAAGATAATCCCAAGCACAAACAGGTGCAAATGTAAACGGCGGCTGGCTTCGAACATCGTGTTCTTCATTGGAGACAATCGAATAAAAAGGCGCTGTTTTTATTATATTGAAAAAAAAACCAAAAAAAAAAGGATATTCCCCCCCGTCTCAGTTGTTTTTCAGAAAGCTTCCTGAAGGATCAATTTTGAATTTTCGCTGCATGTTCTGATACCAGTCCTGGATGGCCTGCGTGTCCCAAATTCATGAGCTCCTCTTCATCACAAATTATGAAGTTCGTTACCTTTAGAGGCACGAATGTGGTATTCCAATCCCTTCCAAATAGAGCATTCCCACCAGGCGGTAGATTTGAAGCAAAGCTGGAGCAGTAGCTGAAGCAACAAAAAAAAAAAAGATGGAAATGAGGAAACCTGCTCGCGTTTTTTACGCCAAACAACAATACAATAATAGAATGCATACTTGTACAAGCTCTCCATCAGCTTGGTCCCAACCACCTGCGGATCCGCTCCGCTTAGCCCCGCTTTCGAGACCGTATTCAAGGCCATTTCGCTGCCCGTGACCATGGACGTGTCACCTCCACCCCCGCCCTTTGCAGCTTCCACAGCGCTCAAACAGAGTTCAATCGGTTCGACCGAGATTCCCAAACTCGCGGTAATGGGTGAATCGCCTGCGCCCAATAAATTGCCGGTTGAGTCGTCCATCATGGAATCGGACTGATTGAAGGAATTTGAGGACGTGTGCTTCTGGCCCAGTTTGAAAACTGCAGATGGTTTTTCGTTCGAGAGGTATCCGAGCAGTTGCCATGTCGGAGCGGAGGATGGATTCGGCCTGTTGGGGGCAAGTTTTGTCTCCTTCAGTTTTGGAAAGAAGTCTGCATGAGTCACGATGACTCTCACCAGAGGAAGTGGACGGTTGCACCGTAGCCTTGCGGGAATGGAACGCCGGTCAGGAAGACAACAATGTGGTTAATGGCCTTCGCATCGTGTAGCTCGAACACGTATTTCGTCTGATCGACTATATTTGTTTGAGCGGGAGGATAAAGTCAGCTGGAGAGCGCGGCAGGGGCGTGGGAGGCATGAGGCTGGGGCGAAATGACACCTTGCTGCAAGTTTGTCTGGACCAGTCTTCCCGCGACAATGCAACCAAACATTATTGCAAGTTATTTTTTTTTTCAATTGAAAAAAGTTCCCACAAATTCCGCCAGCTTCGAAAGGGAGAGCGGGGTGGCACGGTCATTTCGTTATATTTTCCCGCTGTTTTTATTTACGTTTCTTCCATACCCGCTTATTCATGCCAGTCACAGCTCATGCCAGATGCTCTCGCGGATTTCTGTCACGCTCTGTCTCCCATGCCCCTTGAGGATTTCGAGAACCTTCGAAGGCGGGTCGAGCTGAAACTTTTGTGCCCGTTCCCACCGCGCCAACCGAGTCAACCCAATGTTTGGTCCGAACTGTGTTAACGCCATGGCGTTAGTACCATTCATTGCATGGATAAAGATCCTTTGAAAAAAAAAAAAAAAGGTTTGTCAGGTGTCAAAACGCACCTTCATGTCCAGATCGAATTGTCGTAGAACTTCCATCTCCTTGTCAGATACAGGCAATGATAGCATAGTTTCTGAAGTTTCATCCACTAGATCCGTTTTGACCGGAGATGGAAAAAAAGATCTTTGCTGAGCAACCCATGTTCCCATCTACCAAAAACACGAACATCCAAATACCAGTTTTCTTGTTTGCCAGTACCCGATCTGCAGTTCTTTTTGAAGGAGACGCCGGCATTGCAGCTATTGTACCGGGCTGGACCAGATTAGCCTCAGGAGGTGTCCATTCCTGCCGTTCAAGGTACTGATCCCGCTGTGAAGCACGTGTGGATTCAGATTTCTTGTTCTTGGAAAGACCGGATGTGGGTGTTGCGTAAGGATGTGGCCGATCGGCCTTGCGTGGTGTTGCCGGAGTTGAGGCTGGAACCGCAGACTTTTTCGGTGGCATTTTTTAAATAAAAACAAGAGTGTAAAACAAGGGAAGGTTGTGATGGAGTTTGATAAGCTGTGCGGAGTGCATGTGCGCAGGCTGAGTGTTGGAGCATCCAAACAAACGAACGGTAGTGACCAAGTCCAGGCGCCGGCGGAGAAGGGAGCGAACAGCCTCAAACTGCTCGAGTCCATGCACGGCGTCACGGCCGCATCAACGCGGGATCTCATCGATTCGTATTTTGTCATCAATTCGGACACGGGGCGTGCTGTGCTCAAGAGTCCGATAATGGAAGCATCGTTGGTGCGTTCATTCCCCATCAACACTTGAGTCCCGGCGCTCATCAACACAGCACAGAATCCATCCTGGCGCGATCTCAACCATTCATTGCAACTGATTCGCTGCGCCAGGAATTGCACTCTCGAGCTGTGGTGGCGGCGTTCGAACCCCATCGCGTCCTCGTCAGAACACTCGTTTTCAATTGCGTTCTCGCGCACTTTGGATTCAAAAAGTTTGGTCTTTGTCGCTTCAAAGGTGGGCTCTGTCGTTTGTTTTCCGTTTAATGCTCTAAACATTTTTTTTACTCGCACAGTTGGGAAGTCTGTATCGCCCATTCCAGGAAAACACGCTTTTGCTCGAGTTTGAAGACGGATTGTATCAACTGGAAGTTGCTTCCATCGCAGATGCAGAAGTATGTAGTGTTTTCAGCGTCGATTTGATTTAGCCGTTCTGACCTTTTTTTTTTTTTTTCGTTGGTGTCCTTTCTGGATTCAGAAATCGCGCGAACAACCTCAAACAGACGCATCAAAAACGCCAAAGGAATCCTTTGACTTGAAGTTTTGCGAAGCGTGCGTAATCCTGCTGCCCTTGTCTTTGCAATGTATCCCATTTGGTTGAATTTTTTTTGTTTTTCGCAAAACATTACAGGTTTATGGGCATGCAAGAAGAGCTATCCAAAGTCAGAGAATCTATAGGAACTATGCTGAAAGAGTCTGATCATCTGATTGCCAAATGCGACGCAATATCAGACGAAAACGTAAATATCAATTCACAGCTTCAGTTCTGCCGTTATCGAAACTCTTTTTTATTAAATCCCGCGCTGTTTTCGGATGGTTTCCAGATTGCGCGGTCTCGACGATCATCGTATCTCCGAAACGAACTTCGAATGGGCTTGCGACTCTTAGAAATAGGTGCGCAAATCTTTTCCATCAATTCCAACGGCTGACTTTTCTCATATTCCTGCCTTCCCCTCGGGATCAACAGAAAAATTGCGTCTTGAAGATTCGAAAAAGGAATTGCGAAGGCGGAAAAATCGACTTTATTACTCGGCCCTGGATCGCGAACAATCGCAAAAGGGTCTCTTGGATGTACAGGAGGATCTTTTTGTCCTCAATGTCACTGCTCGCGAAACTTGGAAATTTAAAGGCGTTCTCGAAAAGGGGTTTATTGCCACTTTGAAAGAAATATACCCCATAAACGCGGTGCCCTTTTTTATTATTTTTTGTTGTGTTTTTTTGTTAGTTGAACCATTCTTTGTTTTTGTTCCAGCTGAGGGATGATCCAAACGTGTACCTTATTCGCCGTGTTTGGCTGCCCCATTCGGAATTCATCAATGTCGACGAAGAGCGCGTCGCGACTGCACTTGGTTGGACTGCACATCTTGTCACATTACTTGCTCTGTACATGGAGATTCCTCTCAGATACCCAATCAATCCAATGAGTTCTCGGTCCATGATACTTGACCGCTTGTCGCTCCATGGTCCGGGAAATATGGAGTAACTAGAAACAAATCTGTTTTTTTGTGGAAGTCCTCAAAACTCACTGTCTCTGTTCAGGTTTCCGTTATTTATGAAGGGTCAAGATAAATTGAGATTTGAATACGGCGTGTTTTTATTGAACAAAAATATTGAGCAGGTGACTTGGAGTTTTCTATCTTCCGAAACCGTTTTCTGACATTTGTTTCCCAGTTGATGGCGGTCGCTGGAGTGGTTGTGAAAAATCTTCGCAACACTTTACCCAACTTGAAATCTTTGATTGACGCGATGTCAAAACCTGCAATGTGAGTGGGAAGTTTAGTGGCCTGATTTCATACATTTTTGTAAACAACGATATCGTGCTTGCGCGCAGGCTTCCCTCAGAAAACGATGCCGTCTTAAAGATTCCCGTATCCTATCGGGTTATCGATACTCCTGTCGCAGCACCGCCTCTTGATACAACCGAATCCTTCACAAGCTTATACTCTCGACACTCTGAACCCATTCTGGTTCTTGCACCATACCAAGTTGAAGAGCAACAAAGCCTAGCAAGCAATCCAGACAAAGTCTTGCATTCCGTTACACCGTTACCGTTCCCCACCAGTGGAAAAAATTCTCCCGAATTCATTGTCGAAGGAGCAGCGGTTCCATCCAAAAACAGCACGACCGCGCCTCCAACCCCTTCCAAGAGCCAGCTTCAAAAATCAATCCAGTTTCTAAACAAAAGCCTTCTTGATGCTGCAACCGCGTCTTTGACATCCTCACCGCATTCCAGCCCTGTACCTCGCTCCGTGAATGTACGTCTCGTTGCTGAAACTCAGCAAGCAATTGTCTTGTCTTCAGCCAAAGCTTTGCCCGTCTCAACAACTACAGCGGCAAGTGGAAACAATAACAGCGGTAGTCTCTCCAATGCTGCTGGAAACAGCCACTCGGCGCCGTTGCCCAGCCATTTTGGACCAGAGTCCAATGTAGAGTTTCTGAAATCTGTCGATGCGATTCGTAGCTTGCCCTGCTCGTCGCCTTGTTCGCCGAGTCCTACTGTTAGAGAAGATGACTCGGATTCTTCGGTGGGAAGTGACGATGGCAGCAGCAGTGAGTCGTCTGGAGCAGAGTCGTTTGGCTCGGAAGGATTGAGACTTAATGGTAGAGATGTTACTTTGGTATCGTCTCTTTCTGGAATTCGTTTTTAACGTTGCGAAAAAAAAAAAAAAAAACTAGCTGCAAGTGAATCAGGAACGGTGAAACCCAGCAGAAGCACACTCGGGCTGCGACTAAAGCAGCTTGTGATTGAAGTCCCCTCTGCCACCGCCAGCGGGGACAATCTGATAAACAATAGCAGCCAACCCAAACGCGCCAAAAAGCCGACCCGTCCCGCCATCGACACGACATATACTCACCAAAACAATAACAGCAACACCATTTCAAGCAGCATGTCTTCGACGGGGTCCGCGCTTGACAACTTTCGTACACCTACAACGGAAATGTCGCCCACGCGTGGCGCGTTTTGGCGGGCCGTTGCTGTCAATGTAGGAGCCGGTGTTGACGCGGATGTGGAGCGAGACAGTGTCGACGATGCAGGGAATGGAGACGATGTAGGCGCAGGTAGTCCCAGGAACTCGAGCTTACCTGCACGGCCGTCGATGCTTGGCACTTTGGGTTGGAATAGTTTGCAGCAGCCCATGTCTATTGCTGGATCCATGTTTATGAATCCTTTTAATTTGGGGCGGGGGTCTGTGACGGTCGTTGAGGCTGGGGGTGGGGAGTCTGCTGAAAATGTGGGAGAGGAATCGTCAAGGCGTTCTTGACCTTTTCCTGAAAACGGCATGAATATATTCCAAATGTTTGTTTTCAAGAAGCCAGCGAAAGAAGCGAAAGAGGAATCATCACATTTTATAGAAAGCTGGCAATCCATGCCAATCAACATTTGAGAAGGAGAAAAATGCAAACAGTGCGGGTATCCAAAATCATCCAACCATATGGCTCCCCTCCCACCCTTTTAAAGTAACCGATGCGAGAAACGCAGGAACCGAGCCGTGTTGCACAATATAACACTCCCGCAGTTGGTTAAGCTGCTGGATACGATCCGGATGGCCGCCCACAATTTGCAGTGTCCCGTGATCATTTTCTTGACTTGTGAATATGAAGGATGGGTCTGCACCGTTCTCGTCTGAAAACGTGGACATGAGGCGCACACGGCTTTCTTGAAATTCTACTTTATAGCCTGTGTTTTTCGTTTTGTTGAAATGTAAGTTTGACTCTTGTACGGAGAAACTTGAGCAGGAAGCATACCGAGCAGTGAAAACACTGCCTCTTTGAATTCTTGAGACTTTTCACTGAACACCTGCGCCGGGATTGGACATGATGAAAATAAATAAACAAAAGACTCCGATTCACAAACCTCGCGTAGCCTCAAAATACGTTTATCCCGCTCCTCAATCAGTTTCATAAGCCTTTGACATTCCATCTCGGCAGTCTTCACAATCTCGACTGGAACAAGAGCTCCCCATTCTGAACCCAACAGTCGCGCTTGCAGTGCCTTGTTTTCGGCCTCCAGTGCGTCCAGCTTTTCTTTCCGAATTGCAAATGCTTGGGTTTCAGGGTTATCTGCAAGTTGAAGGACCTGGGTAGATTGAAATCAAGTCCCAGGGTTTTCAACACGAACGCCAAAAGTTTTGAAGGGGCGTGACAGAGACTTCGTTTTTTACCTTGAGGTTCGCTCGGTCAAAAGCGCCCTGCCCGATTGCGCGTTCCAGGACAACAATTTGTTGGTCAAAGTTTTCAACTTCTTTTTCCAACACGGCTTTGTCTGTTGTCAACGAATTCACCTCTGACGGTGGATAAAGTTTAGAACATCAATTGAAAAAGTAGGCCAGGTGTTTGCATCGCACCATTCTCCAATTCCTGAACCCTTGCCAGGAGTTCCAGATGCAAAGGTCCTGCGCTGTCTGGCTCGCGTGTTACGGATGCATTTTTCCCAGACCCTGATGAGGCCTTGATTGATGCAAGCTCCGTTTCAAGAGCTTGCAGATGTGATTTGTAGTCCTTGAGCAACTCTTCCAGCTCAGCCGTGCGATTGGTGGCAGCTTCTTGCTCGAATCCAGTCTCTTCATCAAACTGCATACTTTTCTGTAAAAGCAATTAATGCAAGTTTCTCGACAAAACCTACTGCAACAAGACTCACCATTTGCTCCCTCAAAAACTGTGCCTCTCTGACAGCAAAATCTCGTCCCATTTCAACCCTTTTCAGAACCCGAATTTGTGTCTCTGCTTTCGCTTCCAAATTGCGCTGAGTTTGCTTCAAACTTTCAACCTCCTTTTCCAGCCCTAAAACGGACGCCTCCAAAACTTTCATGCGCGACTTGTCTTCAACCACGCGCTCCTTGTCTCGCGCACGTTCGAGCCGTTCAGCAGACAACAATCGTGCAAGTGATAACGGTGTAATTTCATCGCCACTACTGTCTCTGAAATCAGAGTCCCTCAATAAACTGGTCCATCGCTGTTTTTCTGCTTTTAACGCCATGGCTTCGACTTGGGCTTCGGCAAAACGTTCGCGGAGATTTGCGCATTGTGCGAGTTGGTGTTGGAGGCTACGGTTTGTTTCTTGAAGTGTGGCTGTGGATTCGCGGAGTGATCGAAGGTGGGTGACTTCTTTTGTGAGCGCTATTTTGGCTGTTTCGAGAAGGTGTATGTGTTTGAGCTGGTCTGTTTTGGAGCATCGTTAGTAGCCAGACAATGCGACGATGTCTAAAGCCATGAGTCTGACCGTCCAATTGCTTCTGAATGATCTCTTCCGTCCCGTGTGAGTTTCGCTTAAAATGAGATTCATCGCTGCCGCTTTCCAGCTCTGATACTTTCATTTGTAAGTCCGCAACATGTGATAGCGCCAACGCTTTACTCTTGCTTTCTTCTTGCAACTGGCGTGATGAAAAAAAAAAATTATTAGAGGTACAGCACAAGAAACAGCGATGTAGTACCTGGCGAGAAACCATCTCCACACGAGTTTGCGCGCGTTTTAAATCATTCGATAAATTGGCCAAATCAAAGTCGCGACGGTGTTCCACTTCGCGGAGCTTTTCTTCGAGCAAGGCGCATTTCTCTGCAAGCGCATGATTTTCAGATCGCAGTTTCGAAGCGTTGGAGTTTTGCGCGTCCTGAAGAAGGAAAAAAAAAAAAAAAAAAAAAAACA
This sequence comes from Chytriomyces confervae, assembly GCA_006535975.1. NCBI lineage: Eukaryota > Fungi > Chytridiomycota > Chytridiomycetes > Chytridiales > Chytriomycetaceae > Chytriomyces > Chytriomyces confervae. The sequence goes on along the minus strand of QEAP01000787.1, from coordinate 53 downwards.
AAAACAACAAAAAAAACAAAAAAAAAAACAAAAAAAACCAAAAAACCCAAAAA
>QEAP01000786.1:0-10024 GCA_006535975.1 Chytriomyces confervae | reverse complement strand
CCCTGCTCAGACAAAGTATGTTTTGCTTCCGGCTTGAAGATTCGTTTTTTGCAAACGTCTATTTTCACTTTTATTGACTCGCCGCACTCTCGTTGCTTGCGCCAGAATCACGCAGGACATTTTCAACAAACTCGACAAAAACGGGAAAACCGAACACCAAACCGTCACGCAGCTCTACTGCGAGCAGCACCAAAGCTTCCTCGCCGATCGTTTTGTGCACGGAACATGCCCCAACTGCGCATACGACGATGCGGGTGGTGATCAATGTGATCAGTGCGGAAAACTGTTGAATGCGACCGAACTCATCAACCCAAAATGCAAATTGGACGGTGCCAAGCCCATCATTCGTGATTCGAGACATATTTTCTTGAACCTGACTGACGCGCAGGAAAATTTGGAAGAGTGGGTCAATGAATCCAGCGTTAAAGGTGAGAAAACCTCAATGTGAACGAATCTTTGAAAGGAACTGAGTGCGCGTTCCGGCGGGTGGAACTGAACAATCTTGCGATCGACCGAGGTGGCAAAGCGAATGACGTGTATCATCAACTTGGCCATATCAATTCGTTCGAACCTATCTTCTCAACACCTCGAAAGATGTTCTAAAATGTTTTCTGTTCAATAGGAAAGTGGTCGTCAAACTCCATCAACATTACAAAATCATGGCTGAAGGAGGGCCTCAAGCCCCGCTGCATCACAAGAGATTTAAAGTGGGGTGTTCAGGTTCCGAAAGACGAGTTTAAGGACAAAGTGTTCTATGTTTGGTTTGACGCGCCTATTGGGTACCTCTCGATCACGGCGGCATACACTCCAGAATGGGAGAAGTGGTGGAAAAATCCAGATGATGTGAAGCTGTATCAATTCATGGGCAAAGACAATGTGCCGTTCCACACTGTCTTGTTTCCAAGTTCGCTCATTGGAACCGGAGAAGACTATACTTTGCTGCATCACCTGTCAACCACCGGTTCGTGTTTTCTCTTTTCAATCAATGTGCACTCTCTTATTCCGGCTTTTTCCAAATCATGTCGAATATTCCAGAGTACCTGCAGTACGAAACGGCCAAATTCTCAAAGTCGAAAGGTGTTGGAGTCTTCGGAAACAATGTCTCCGAATCTAAAATCCCAGTGGACGTGTGGCGATACTACCTCCTGTGCAGCCGCCCTGAGACAGCTGACAGCCAGTTTGTGTGGACACCATTTTTGGCTGCAAACAACTCCGAACTTTTGGCAAACCTCGGCAATTTTGTGAATCGCGTCATGAAGTTTGCAACGTCAAAGTACGCGGGTGTTGTTCCCGCAGCTGCGTCCCTTGAAAGCGAAGCTGAGAAGAAGCTGATTGCGGACGTGAATGTACTCCTGGCTCAATACGTTGAGAATGTCGAAGAGTGCAAAAGTCTGAGAGCTGGTTTGAGGATTGTCATGGAAATTTCATCCCTCGGAAACGGATACCTGCAAGGTGAGATTACTTTTCGGTTGTACATTTGTCTGGCGCTAACTTGGCGATATCCGATGCAGACAACAAGACGGACAATAACCTTTTCACAAACCACCGCGAACGCTGCAACACTGTCATCAACGTTGCCCTGAACTTGATCTACTTGGTTTCTGCAATTGTGTACCCCTACCTCCCAAGCACCAGTGCAAACATCCTGAGTCAATTAAACGCTCCTTGCCGTCGCATCACCGACACTTGGACTGCCAAAGACGTTCATGCCGACCATAAATTGGGCAAACCGGACTATCTCTTTACTCACATTGACCCAAAACGCGCAGATGAATTGCGTTCCAAGTACAGTGGATCCGCACAGAATCCCACGACTGGAGCCAACGCAGCACCCGCAGCAGCAGCAAAGGGTAAAAAAGGCGCATCTGCCAAAGTCGTTTTGCTCAGTGAAGCGCCTGCGGGAGTTGTGAAGACCCCCGAAATTGTGGCTTTGGAAGCAGCCGTCAAAGCGGCTGGAGAAGTTGTGCGTACGTTGAAGACTGACAAAGTTGTTGGTGACGCACTTCAAGCTGCGCTTGCGGACTTGGTTTCAAAGAAGGAGGCGTTGACGGCGGCTGTTGCTCAGATTGGATCCGCTGAGAAGGAGAATGTGAAGCCTGCTTCTCCCGCAAAGAAGGCTGCTCCGGTTGCAGCAAAAGTAGAGACGCCGGTTGTGGCGGAAGTGAAGAAGGCAGTCGTTGCAACGCCAGCATCAGAAGGTTCTGTACAGTATCTATGGAGTGGGTGGGGTTGGATCATCCGCGAGTGAAGCCACGAGTTGAGTAAATGATGAACGGAAATTCCAAATAAATAAACAGTCACAGATGGTGGCCGACGCAAAAGGAAACTTTATCTTTGGCGCAGTTGGCGGCGTATGCAATGTTGTTGTGAGTGCTGATCTCTGACGGGCTCTGTTGCAAGTTGAGGGGCTGATCACAGTTGGACAGGTCTCCCATCCGTTCGACCTTGTCAAAGGTGATTCAACTCTTGGCTTTCCTCACGAGACCCAGTGCTATGCTTACATCGCTGCTCCATCCATCGCTACTCTCAAACGCAACATCAACTGCCAGTTCGTCTCCAATCCCCTCAGTTTTCGTATCGCAACGGTTTCCACGCAGTTTCTCAGATTCTGCGAGCTGACGGACCGACAGGTCTTTATCGCGGAGTTTCTCCAGTTCTGATTGGCGCTGGTCCCGTTATGGGCGTCTGTTATCTGAGGTGCGCCAAACTGTCTTCTGCAATGGAGCAACTTCACTCACGAATTACCGCAGTTACTCGACAGTCCTTGCGGGAGTCCATTCGATGCTGTATGGGCCTCAGGCATCCATTCCAGAAGGTTCAAAGCTGGTTGACAGTCTGCCGATACAGTACGTTGCGCTAGCCGGTGCTTGCGCTTCCATTCCAACATCGCTCATCTTGGGTGAGTTTTCTTATTACGAAATCCCTGGGCCAATATCGCGTTTTATTTAAGCCGAGTTGTTGTTGTTGCAAAAGGACCTGCGGAAAGAATCAAAATCCTGATGCAAGTCCAGCCTTCTTCGAACGCAGCTGCTTCCCCTGCTGCATTGAGCAGAGGAGTCTTGGCAGTTTTTAATCCTTTGGTTTCCATCTGGAGCGCCGTTCGAACAAACGGCGGTATTCCGGCGTTATTCCGAGGCACTGCCGTGACAATGTTGCGCGACTTTCCCGGCGATGCTGCTTATTTTGCAACGTTCGAAGGCATTAAACGAACTCTGAAGGAAGTTGCGCCAACACCACGGCAAAACTGGGGATCGGACAAGTATACTTTCAGCCCATTACAAACTGTTCTCGCCGGAGGTTTTCCCAGCTTTTTCATTTGGTTGCGCAGTCGATTGGAAACTTACCAGTGAATGTCGATCTATTTTTCGGCAGGTTTAGCGGGTTGCGCGAATTGGTTAATTTGTATTCCGATTGATTCCATCAAGACACAAGTCCAGCAAAGTAGCAACGGAGCCACTTTCTTCAGTGTCTTGAGGAGCCAAACAAGCGTTGCTCGACTTTATCGGGGGCTGGGTCCAGTGCTCCTAAGAGGTAAGCGTCCGTTGCTGATGATGCGTGCGTGCTGACTATTTTCGAAAAAAAAAATAAAAAAATAGCATTCCCAGCGTCGGGTGCATTCTTTTTAGGTGTCGAAACTGCGAGGACAGTGTACGAATCTATGTGAAACCGGACAATAAAACGGGACGCCTCATTCTAGAGATTGCAGTATTCAACTTTATTGCACAAAAGAACGCACATCGCAAGTAACGCCAAGCCGTCTCGTTTTCGAATTCCATCGATCAAGATGGTGCCCACGCGGTACTACTTCGAGCTTTCCTTGCTGTTCCTAACGAATCTTTTGATGCATCGAGCGATCCATGCGGCGATAGATGCGGGACTTGTTTCACAGCTTCGATTTTGGGTAACTTCCCGGATCCTTTCTTGGTGAGACCCGTGTTTTTTGGGGGAACAACTAACGCTGCCTCTTTCGGTTTTTTGGCGGTCCCTGGCCTTGACCGTTGCTTGTCTGCCAAAGGATCTGGCGCAGCCTTCTTTTTTGTTTTTTTGGGACCTGCACTCGCGGCTAGAGCGGCTTCTCTTGCTGCGGCACGTCGCGCCGATTCCTCTTCGCGGGCCAGTTCTGCATTTCGCTTGTGCGTTTCTGTGTCTACTCGCTGTGCGTCTGAGTGAGAGAAAAGTGCCGGAATTAGGCACTGTGCATTAACGAGTTTCTTTCGTACCAACCTTGCAGTATCCGCTTCAGTTTCGGGTTGCTAGTCACGTCGCTCGCCATCCTTCCATCGTTGTTTGCAATCAAACTATCGCTGCCACATTCGAGCAAGCTTTTCACTGTTTCCTGCAAATTATTCACGCTCGCAAAGTGAAGTGGTGTGCTGCCAAAAAAGTCGCGTTTTTGTAAATCCGGCCGTCGAATGTTGCCGCGTTCGAGTTGGTCTTTGATGAGCCGAGAGTGGCCGTTGTGGGCGGCCCTGTTTTTGATTCCGTTTGGGAAAGAAGGATGAGATGTCAGAAATGGTTTCTGGGGGCTGTCTTACCAGTGCAAGGGAGTCACGCCGTAATTGTCTGGGTCCAGTTTCGCGCCGAACGCAGCAAGAAGGTTGCACACGTTTTTGTGGTTGTTTCTGTACGCAGCTGAGAGCGGGCTTGTGTATATGCAAGAGTTGAGAAGAATACGATGGACTTTTACAGAAGAAAGAGCAACTTACGTAGTACCATAAAACGGAACTCGACAATTCACATCGACTTTTTTTAAAATCAATTGATAAACAACATCCACGTCGCCCTCTTTGCAAGCATTCATAAGAAGCTCTTCGTTGCGGGTCAAGGGAGTCTTGGACTCCATTTTATCCTTTTCGCGTTGTAACTCCAAATCATACTGATGCTGTAGGTTCAAGAAGAGCTGGTGATTTCGCGCCGCTGCTGCTGTTGCGGCGTTGGTGCCTCTTTTTGCTGTTGAGGGAGGAGACGCTTTGGTTGGTAGTCGCGGACTGCTGGCACGTGACGATGTGGTGAGGGCAGCGGCTGACTTTGACTTGAGCATGGCATTGCTCCTTTTGGAAGGTGATTTTTTCGAGCCTGACGACTTTGAGCTGAGGGCTGTGGTTGCGGCGGAGGTGGGAGCGGCTTTCCTCGACGGTTTCGGTGTGGAAGGGGGTTCTTTGGAAGAGTTCGGAGTAGTTTGACGAGTTTCTGTCGCGCTTTTTGACGCGTTGGCTGAGGCAGTAGCGGAGATTGGTGCAGTTCGTTTCGCAGACATTTCCCTTGATAAAATATGAATAGCGATTTGCAGAAAGGACATAAAAAAGTTTTGGACGAAAATGGAAATCGAGATTGTGCACCAACTCTTTGTTACGGCCAACAGCGACGACAGTGACAGCGACAGCGGATTAGCGACTGAAGGAAGGGAGCGAATAAGTGGCGGGAGTGCGGCTGGGAACGGCCAGCAGCGCTTTAAGTTCGTTGGTGCAGACCCATCACGCGTTGTCGACGCGGACGGAAACGTATTTATCAACTGCTCGCTTTCTTGATTGTGCAGCACATCTCTTATGACTGTTTCTTTTTAGACGCTGATCCACTGGGCCGCTGTTCTTGGCTGCAGCGACGAGACACAGGCCTTGGCAACGCACGTGAACGGCAGTGTTCCCCTCATCAACTACAAGGGCGAAACCCCGCTGATGCGATGCGTTATGTCCCAGGCAGCGTACGAGAGACAGAGCATGGACACATTCTTAACCCTGTTTGGAGGTAACTGAAAATGACTTTGGTCTGGACCCAGTTTGAATTTCTGACAGTGAAGCCCAACTCTGTCCAGACACGCTCAAAGTCCGAGACTTGCACGGCCGTACCGTCTTGCACCATATTGCGCTCTCTGCAGGGATCCGTGGGCGCGTATGTGCTGCGAGATATTACATGAGCTGTGTGCTGAGACACGTATCCGACATGCCCGAAACATCCGACATGTCCAATCAATCCAATGTATCACTTGACTCAAACTCGATAATGAACGCCCGCGACTCGCTAGGAGACACACCACTCATCATCAGCGCACGCATCGGAGACACGCCAATGATCGAGCTGCTCGCAAACGCAGGCGCCGACGTGAACATTAGAAACAATGCCGGTTTATGCGCTCGCGATTTTGGAGTGGCGGCGTATCTTTTGCAAGGTGGACGCCAGAAATTGATTGCTGCCTCGAATGCCACAAATGGAAATATCAAATTGGAATTGTTGGAAACCGCATCGCCAGCCGAAACGGTTGTCGTGTTAAATCATTCTTGCTTGGACTCACCACCCCTTTCGAATGGTAAGTCGCGAGGGATGGCTTCATCTGAGGAAGTCCGTCGGATGCCGGATCCCCTCGGCTCGAGACAGTTTTCAGACGCCGTAATCGCAACTTCCCAATGTGAGCCACACTCCCCCCCTTCTTTTTTGAAGGAATTGATTCGCTGAAAGACGTACAAAATCAGCCATCGAACAATCGCTGCAAACGCTGCACGAACAGTTTTCGACCAACATTACCGCAAACATGTCCTTACTACAATCAACTCAACTCGAAACTCGAGAATTACATGGCATGTGCGCCACTTTACGAAAACGCAACGCTCTTTTACAATCGAAAGTAGTCGCCTTGGAAGAACAGGCCGCAAACTGTCGAAAAGCGCGCGTAAAGCGCAAGTTGGAAACGGACGAGGAAACAAAGCGTTGTAAAAGGATGCGCGAGGTTGTCGAGGAGCTGACAGTTGCTGGCGTACCTTGTGAGGATTCTAGTGCGGTGGCTTCAAACACGGATCATCCAAAAGATACCCACAAAATGGACTTGCACACGCAATTGGATGTGTTGAATGCCTTTTTAGCACGCAAGGAGGCGGAGGAGCAACAACTTCTGCGGGATATTGCAGCTATAGAGGACCTCCCAAGACACAATGAGGAACTATGCAAGATGATATTTTCAGCATGCTGCTGTGTTTCGTTGGATGAAGTAGGCGCCTCATTGCTGGAGCCAGTGTTGGACTGGCTCGATAAAACTGCTGATGACCAAACAGCTGAGTAAATAATAAATTATTTCTGACATCTATTAGTCCCAAAATAACAAGAAAAAGGATAGCATCGGCCCATTGACAACGTGTGTGTGTGTGTGTGTGTGTGTGTGTGTGTGTGTGTGTGTATGTTATTAATACTCTTTCTCCAACGGCAGAGTCTCAATCATGCGGTTGTACAGATTCTTGAACTCCCAAATGTCGCCCCGGATTCGTTTAAAGTTGACCAAGTACATCGCGTCCAAGTTCTTTAGCTTGAAGATTTCAACGTTGAACGTGATCTCATCCACAAAGTACAGAATTTCCTTGGCTCCATTGTCGGCATCAAGGACAGCAGGATCCGCTTTTCCAGTGGCGGACTTGTCTGCGGACTTCAGTGATTGGCCATCGAACCCGCGATTGTAGTTGATTCCGAAGGTAGTAAGATATTGAAACCGCTTTGCAATCCAAACTGGAAAGTTGCTTGAAGCTCCCGGCACCTTGCCGCCTTTATCTTTCACGCACAAGTGAATTGCTTTTGCCAATGCTGGCTCCAACACAACAGACTGCACATCCTGGAGTTTTTCTTCCAACGCAGCCACATCTTCTTTCGTTGCGTGTCCACTTTTGACAACAGTTTGTAGATCCACTGGTACACCATTCGTCCGGCGCCCGGTTCCGCGCTTTTTACCGTCTCCATCCACATTGCTGCCAGAAACTTGTTTCTTTTTCAAAATTACACCCGGTTGCTTCACAACTAACCGGAATTCGCCCAACGCTGCACCTTTGGTCGCCTCAACTTCCAACCCAGCATCAATCAGTGCCATCTCCAAATCATCAAGCAGCGCCATAGGATCACGCGCACTCAAGGCACGCTTATCGATAGGCCCACTGTGAAATTTAAGCCTCTTTGCCACGGGAGCGCCACCTTTTTGGGAGTATCGAAGGTGGTAATCACTAGCACTGATACTGATGCCGCCCATACTGGGACGTGTTGCAGATGTGAATGTGCTGGGCGTCCGCGCCATTTGTTGGGAAGCGGCGGTGGTGGTTTGATCGGCATTTTCAGGGGCGTTTGTGGAGGCAACGGGTGTAGCCCCGCGAAAGTATGGGCGCAATTTGGATTTCGAACGTGTCTTTGAAATATCGATTGGAGGAGTTTTGAGCGCGGAGGGGGGTATGGCTGCAGTTGATGAAGTTGCAGTGCTGAGTATTGGACTAGTAACGGTGACGTCATCAGGGATTGGAGAAACAGAGTCTTTCCTCTCGGGGATGAGGTGCAGAATATCTGAACCATCATTTACATCGGTTATGTGCTCAACCGAGCCTTCGATCTCTTGCGCTACCCAGTCGACGCGTTTGCTGCTGTTGCTGACGTTTGGCGTTGGCAGCAGTGCTGGTGGGGATGGAGGAGGTGGGCTTGAGGCTGATTTTGCCATAATTTCCGATTTCGAAATGACCTGCAAACGTGCTGGGGTTGGGTTGGGTGCGAGGGGGAAGCCAGGCACTACTCCCGATGCTGTTTCTGCAGATTGGGTTTCGGCAAGTTGTTTTTGCAATTGCTGAGGGGATTGAGGTGGTGTTGGTGCAACAGACGATGGAATACTTTGAACTGTTTCTGTGGGGCTGTCAGGTTCAGCCGCATCATCGATTCCCAAGAGTTTCTGCAGATTTCCATCATGTTTGAGTTTCACACATCGTTTAAATTCAGTTCGGCGGATTGCTCACCTTTCTACGCACAAGTTCCTCCTCAAATATCGACACAGCCGGCGCTAACCATGAGTGACCCATAATATCCGCCATTTTTGCTCTTTCCTCGGGATTTGTGATGAGCATAATTCCAATCAGATCAATTGATTCCGCAGAAAGGCGCTCTGGATAGTCTGGTTTTGCAGACATGATATATTTGTAAAGCAGGTGAATATTTGCACCGTCCGGATTCGTGGGATCGTCATCGAACGGGAGATAGCCGCACAGCATCGCGTACAGGATCACTCCGCAGCTCCATATGTCCGCCGAGACACCAATGTATTTCTAAGGTCACATGGTTCAACAAATAATTTTAACCACCCCTCATCAAAACCGCATCACTCACATCTTTCAGAACAAGCTCTGGGGCTGCGTATGCAGGAGACCCACATGACGTATCGAGGAGGTTGGAATCATTTCGGACAGACTGACTTGCGAATCCGAAATCGGCAATGACGACATTTGGGCTTGGGCTCTCGTTCGAGTCCAGGAGGATATTTTCCTATCCATGCGAAAGATCAGCGGCATGGACATTGAGAGAATAGCAACGCACCAGTTTCAAGTCCCGGTGCACGATGCCAATGCTGTGAAGGTAACTGACTCCAGTCAGGATTTGAGCAAAGAAGCGGCGAGCCTCGTCCTCTTGCAAATAATCGTGCCGCACAATGTATTCAAAGAGTTCCCCGCCTGCGAACAAGTATCAGTAGGGTGTTGAGGGGGAAAAATAATAGTTCTGACCCAGGCACGGCTCCATGATCATGCCAATGTAACTGTCCGTCTCAATGACTTCGTGCATTTTAAGGATATACGGATGGTCCAGCGACTGTTGAAAGCAATGTGTCAGCACCATTACTTCGTACCAAAGAAGGGCAAAGTACCTGCAAGATGGATATCTCCCTCATCAGCCGCTCCTTCCTATCTGGGACAAGCAGCGCCTTCTTGGTCAGTTTCACCGCCACCTGCAATTGCCAAGCCGCTGGAGTAAGCATACAGCCTCAAGACCAGTATAGTCGCTGGCGCAAGCTCACCTGCTTCGAGGTCTTGACGTTGACTGCGATCTTGACCTTCCCAAACTCGCCCTGCCCGATAGTCTTCATGAGCATGTATGTACCCCCGAACATTGCGTATCGGATGCGTTGGTCCGGTGCTGCCGCTGGGGCCGGTGCGGAGGCAGAGGGGACCATCGAGGGCTGAGACTGGTTTGATTGATGGAGTAAATTTTCGTTGATGTGAATTTATACGGCAACTGGTACTTTTAG
>QEAP01000784.1:0-10032 GCA_006535975.1 Chytriomyces confervae | reverse complement strand
TCGGGGTTGAATACATTCCACTAAGTAAACCATGCGCAAGTTTTGCCGTTTGGCAGTGGAAACAGGATGCCGCTGTGTCTTTGCAAACGGACAGATGGTGTTGTCCAAAACCAAGGTAGCGATCTTGGAAGGCTGGAAGGGCGAAAAGGACTTGCAATACTGAAGCCATATAGCAGCTAGTTTTTCGAAAATGCATTGTCAAGCACTTCAAGAAAGATGCCCTCGCGAAATTCTCACGTGTTTCCAAGATTCTTGAGACCAGTGAATCCAGGCCCAAATAAGGGGGTGAGTTCTTTTCCATCTTCAGTCGTCATGCTGAAATCAAATTTCATATTTTGCTCGAGTTGCTGCAAAAAAAGGTTTGAAACAGTTTGTACAAGGAAGCGGGTATTGCGAGCAAACTGAACCTTACCAATTCAGTCAAAGTTTTCTCAGTCTTCTCCTGTCCAGCAATATTGATTCCAAAGTTTTTCAAATGCGCGCCCAAATGTGGATCCAGCCGCTCTTCGTCACAGAGATAACAGTAAATATCCGCAGTCCCTTCTGGAGTAATTGTTCCTAGCTTTACAGACACTGGATGACGTGAAGCGTCAAAGTGACCCATTCCGTGGCCGTTACCCCCAGTTCCACCATACTGTGCGCGACCGCAGCCCAAATTTCCGCATGTGAGACAGAGCCACAGGTTTCCCTTGATGTCGCAGGAATTGCAGTGTGCCAAGGCTGTGATATAGAAAATGTTTCAAAAGGCAGGCCAGGGAAGCATTTTTCGATTAAAAAACCATGTACTTTGCGATTCGAGAGGTTTTGGGGGTCCCTGAACAAGCGATTTCGTGTGCTCGCATTCGGTAACAACTTGCTCCCAAGCCTGAATATCTGATTTCTTTTGAGACGATGTGGCAGCCAAGACTGCTGAAACAAGCGATGCAAGCTGTTGGATTGATGTGGAAAAGCTCTCATTATTGTGTTTCGATGTGCTGACAACAAAGCAAAACGTACGTGAGGAGATGCGTTTGAATCAACCGGACCGCAAGAGAAGCAGGAAACGCTGGTGATTGTTTCGTATTTTTGCGAGTCGGATGGTTCTGCCTCAATGGCAATCTTTTTGAGAGGTGGCGCGTCCATGTGAACCTCCTGCACCAGAAACAAATCAAGCAAACCCAAGAAAGGGATTCAATGGATGCAATGCTTCAGGAAAAGGTATCAACACGCACCTTCAACACTCGTTTGATGTTGAGCACGAGCGAGTGGCCGGTGCCCCAGTTTGCGAAATGTGCGCGCGAATGTCCGAGATCGGTGTCGGTGCATGCGCCGTTGAAGCAGCCGAGACAGACGTCGATGCCTTGTGCGCTGTCCTGGACAAGCGTTGTTTTCGCGTGTGAGAAAGGATCAATGGTTCGAAGTAGAAAGACGTCTCGTAAAACCAACCTGGTTTGCAAAGCACTGCGTACATTCATCCTTGTGCACGCCGTTTCTGAAGGTGGACGCGCTGGGAGCAGAGACTGGAAGATGTGTGCAAGCCATATATTTACTTACTTTTTTTTTTATGGTTACATAAATAAATATTTCCTGCAATGATGTTCAGGAGTCAAGCATCCAACATCAGAAATGCTCACGACCCAGTGCCTTCTGCTTCATTTTACATCTTCAATCGCCGCTCGCAAAGAACGCGTAAGCTCCGATGCTGGCGCCTGTTACAGAAACTCGGCGGCAATGCTTGCAGGCACCGGATCGTTCAAGTCCTGTGCCACGCCAAAAAAAACCGCACGTGCTTGTTCAAACCCTTTCTCAGGGCGAACCGCACGGCATTATAATCATTCGAGGCTATGGAGACGCGTTCATCAACCATAAACATCAACGTCGAGTAATAGTCGCCATTGTGTACACTTGCCAGCAAGCACGCATTGTCGTTGAAACTGGGGTCTATGCCTGGTTGATTGAGAAGTAGAATGAAAAACATTCTGGATTCATGTGGCAACGCGTAATTCAAAGCATCACCGAAACACCGCGTTCCATTAGGAGTTCTGCAATGGCGAGATTCTTGCCGTACACTGATTGCGCCAATGCCTGACCTCTGCCGGAGAGAGTGGTACGTTGGAGAGGGTCGTTGAGCAGTGTTTGGACACAGGGCGGACTTCCTTCCCATGCGTGTGCCAAGGCTCCGTCCAGCGACATTTGGTCGCTCAAGCAAGATTTCGTCAGAAGGGAGACTACGGGCAAGCGGCAGTTAGCGCATGCACGTGTGAGAGCCTTCTCGAGCGAGTGGTTGTCCAGAAAGAGAGCACAGTTGCTGATGACGTAATCAAGGGTCGCAGTGTCCCCAGTCTCTGCAAAGAAAAGGATGGCGGCCTGCCAGGCGACCAAGTCGGTGTGATCTATGCAAAGCGATTGGACGATGCGCAGGAGAGTGTCTGCTGAGCAAATGTTCTCAATGAGATGCCTGCTTCCAGCAGACCAGCACGAGTTGCGATGATGAAGAGAGCAGCCTTGTACGCAAACGGAAGCGCACTCCTCTTCTTGAGCCTAATCTGCAGTATGCGCGCACTGGTAAGACGGTCCTGCAGCTCGCCTTCAAACGGGCGCTGCTCAAAGCGCAAGCACACTGCCAGTGCAAAGCCAACGTCGCGGCAGAGAATGCGTGAAAACTTGTGGCACACTCGCGCAAGCTCGTTCAGACCAGCCTCCGTATCTGCGTGCATCAGAATGGCCTGTACAGTTTGTCCATCTTGGCTTGATTCAATGCCTTGTGACTTGGGCGATAATTGCAACTTGAACCTGCTGCTTTCGCCCATGCATTTGTCTTCCCTTCAGACATGCATCAGCAGCTTCACAATCCGGGCAAGTGCGCTGGTATGGACGACAATGTCCGAACGCGATGAAATCGTGATTTTATTGACAGAACAAACATGAACAACGAAGACAGAAAGCAATAGCGATAAAAACAAAGATTCCAGCACATGACCACATGTTTCAACTTGGATTTCTACTTCACAGGCTGAATTTTGGCTTGGATTTTACGAGGCCCATCTAACGGACTTGCACGGCGACGTCGTTTCGCAGGTGCGGGCGTACCGTCCATTTCCATTTCCAAGTCTAGGTCAATGTAGCTGGGGTGGCTTTTTACGCTTTCTTCATCGTCATCTTTCGACAGCTTGTCCATGCAGATTTTCCTTGCCGGTGTTGCCACATCTGTCGAGTAGATACGAGCGCGAAGCTTCTTTTTGTACTCGAACGTGTCTTGAGGTGCAACTGCTTGTACGAGTTGTGGGGACGGTTGAGTTGGGAGAGCTGGTAGAGGTGGTGCAGTTGGTGTTTGCAGCTTGACACCGCCATTGCCGCACCTGGCTGGCGGCTTTGACACGCGCACCAACATGCGCTGGTACAAATCATCGCTGAATCCTCCTTGAGCCGACGCTACTTCAATGACGTTTTTGCGGTCGTGTTGGTACAGTGCTTGGAATCCGTTCCGGACCTGCATCCAAATTAGAAGGTGTAATCATGAGTGGAAGGGTTGTTTGCACGATTACATTCCATTCCTCCTCCCGTCTGCGCATTCGGTAGTTTTGCACTTTTGTCCTGGCCGGCTCAGTGGAGTCCTCCACCTGTCTGGGCTCGTCATCCAGCGTGAGAGACGGGACACTGCTAGGTAGGAAGCATCCGTTCGAGATGTGTGCTTTGGCAAACGCTTCCACGGCGTCTTTGTGCGTCGAGTAACTGCTCTGTTTGCAGTGGGTGCACAGCAAGAGTTCTGGGTTGAATGAAATGGCGATGCCGACAGATTGCAGTTCTTTCAGCGTGGTTGCTTTCATTTGTATTTTGGCGGTGTTTATTGATTTCTGGTTGTGGTTTGCCCTGCAAACAATTGGAAGCAATTCTTTCGAGGCAATTGAAACGCGTTCACAACATCAATACGGTCGGTGGTAGTCGCTGTCCTAACGAGTTGTACACGTGGTTGTATCTCTGAGTGGATGCCGTTCATGCCGTGTTCTTCGCCCCTTGACTGATGCCATCCAGACGCACGAACGTGGTACTCCAACCACGCCACTGCGTCCCAAACGCAACTCAAGCTCGAAGAGAAAACTCGTTCATTGGCACGCACGCGTTGTAATAATGATTTACATTTTGTTCGGAAGCTCAACTCGACGAATCAAAATTTGCAGCTGCAAACAAATCATAACTTATCATTCCCGTTTCATCGCAACATGTCCGAGACCGTTCAGTACTCTCTGCGCGTCACTAGCACCGACACAGCATGGCCCGACAGCGTCGAGTTTGCCCTCTTTTCTCTACTCGGCATCCGTGATGTGGCTATCGACGAGGCTACCACAACTGTCACAGTCACCGCAGACCCCGCCCTGCTGTCTTCAGATGAACTAGTATCGACCATAACCGCAATTGCAGATGACTTCCGTGTCGAGATGCTGCCTGTCTCGACTGGTCATGATGACTCATCAAGATCGGGTTCAACTGCACTCACTCCTTGTTCACCATCGCATCAGGCTCCTCCTTCAGTCTCACTTTCGCCATCTCATCCAACCCCTCTCACTCTACCTCTCCCTGTTTCTCAGCCTCCTGTATCTGTCTCTTCACCAAACCACCAAACCAACCCCCCATCATTATCCCTCATCAAAAACAACTCGCTTAACGCCGACGCCATTTCGCCCAGACTGGGTCTCAAATCTGGCATCCCCAAATCAGAAAAGGCGCTTCTCGATGTCGGCGGAATGACTTGCGCTGCCTGTGTCAACACGATCGAATCGAATGTATCGAAAGCACCAGGAATCCTGTCCATCAAAGTATCCCTGCTTGCCCAGAGAGCCGAAATCGAATTCAACCCATCCATAATCCAACGCGCTGATATCCCAAATCTTATCGAAGACATGGGTTTCGACGCCGCTTTGATTCAGCAAGAATGCAAAGGCAGCATCACACTCCAAATCTACGGCATGACCTGTGCATCTTGCAGTGGAACCATCACTCAGCAAGTGAGCCTCATGCCCGGCATCAAGAGCGTCAGCATAAATCTTCTTGCCAACAATGGTGTCTTCACATTCGACAAATCCATCTGCGGTGTTCGCGACATTGTTGAGAAAATCGAAGACCTCGGATTCGATGCACTTGTCGCCGACGGAGGTACAAATTCTCAACTCGAAAGTCTGAATCGAACGCGCGAGATTCAGGAATGGAGAACTGCGTTTTGGAGAGCGTTTGTATTTGCGTTCCCAGTCAGTGTTGTGAGCATGGTATTGCCGAAATCGATTGCGAGTATCCGCATCTTGCCGGGAGTGCATGTTGGAGTGTGGGCCATGTTTTTGCTGACTTGTCCTGTGCAGTTTGGGGTCGCGCGGCGGTTCTATGTGAGCGCGTACAAGGCGGTTTCGCATGGAAGTTATACCATGGATGTCTTGATCACTCTGGGAACCTCGATTGCATTTGCATTCAGTACATTCACAATGGTGCGTAGTCTCATGCTGTGCAGTGAGGAGCCGCCGGAAGTCTTTTTCGAAACTTGCGCCAGTTTGATTGCTTTTGTCACGTTTGGAAGATATCTGGAGAATTTGGCGAAAGGAAAAACAAGCACGGCTCTTTCCAAGCTCATGAGTTTGGCGCCCAGTCATGCTGTTTTGTTGACCGTGGACAAGAGCACTGGGCTTGTGTCGGGCGAACGAAAAATTGCAACGGAATTGATTCAACCAGGAGATTTGATCAAAATTGTTCCTGGAGAAAGAATCGCGGCAGACGGTGTCGTTGTTTTTGGAAGCTCACAGTGAGTAGAACTGCATCCTCTCTTTGAACAAATTGCTGAGCAAAAAAACCATTTCAATCCATCAGCATTGACGAATCACTGGTAACTGGCGAATCTCGTACCGTCTCCAAAAAACAAGACGACGCAGTCATTGCCGGAACAATCAACACCACAGGAATGATGCACATGCGCGCCACACGTGTTGGAACAGATACAACCCTCTCCCAAATCCTCAAACTTGTGTCGGACGCACAAACTTCAAAAGCACCCATCCAAGACTTGGCTGACCAGGTTGCAAGCATTTTTGTTCCTGGTGTTATTGCACTTGGATGTGCCACATTTGCGTTTTGGACGATGGTGTTTATGTGCACGGATTTTGTGCCGGCCGGTTATACGGGCGACCGATTCTTTTTGGCTGTGAAGATGGGGATTAGTGTTATTGTTGTGGCTTGCCCTTGTGCATTAGGATTGGCAACGCCGACGGCAGTTATGGTTGGAACGGTGAGACTATTTTGTTGGTGAGCCTTCCAAATTGAATCTAAAGAAAAATTCTGCCACCACAACATTACAGGGTGTCGGAGCAAGCCTTGGAATCCTGATCAAGGGCGGTGGACCCCTCAGCGTTGCCAACAGAGTGACGAAAGTTGTCTTTGACAAGACGGGTACATTAACCATGGGCAAAATGGGTGTCACGAAGCACGTTTTCAAAGCCCCAAAACGCAATGAAGACAACCGAGACAGTGGCAGCAAAGAATCTCTTGGCCCTGCGCAATTCCTAGGCATTGTTGGCACGGTTGAAGAAGCCAGTGAACATGCGATTGGTCGTGCCGTTTTAAAGTATTGCAAGGACTCTTTAAAATCAAGCTCATTTGGATTCGCGCTGCATTCATTCGAAAGTGTTCCAGGAAGTGGAGTGTATGCATTGGTGGGAACCCCTTTTGCACGGTACGACGTTTGTATTGGCAACGCTCGTTTCCTCGAGTCACGTGGTGTGAAAGTGCCCAGTGCGGAAATCACGGCCGTCAAACAGCAAGAAGAAACTGGTTTAACTGTCGTTCTTGTTGGCGTTGACGGCGTGTTTTCTGGCACGTTTGCATTGTCGGATGTTTTGAAACCAGAGAGCAAGGCCACGGTTGCAGCGTTGCGGCAGCTTGGACTTGATGTGTGCATGGTTACAGGTGATCAAGAGTTGACTGCGTTGGCGATCGCGGAGCAATGTGGAATCTCTGAAGTGCATGCTGGTGTCAGTCCAGCCGGAAAGAAGATGCTGGTGGAACAAATGCAAACTAATGGCGAAGTTGTTGCCATGATTGGAGACGGAGTCAATGACAGTGCGTCCATTGCTCAGAGTGATGTTGGGATTGCAGTGTTTGGTGGAACGGATGTTGCGATTGAAGCTGCAAGTATTGTGCTCATGCGGGAAGATATGATGCAAATTGTGACGGCGCTTGATTTGTGCAGGGCGATTTATTCACGAATCCGTCTCAATTTTGTGTGGGCAACTGGATAGTGAGTGCTTATTTTGTTTCTCCGAGTTCCCTACATAGATATTTGAAACTTACGCGTCCTTTCACAGTAACTTGCTCATGGTGCCTCTTGCAATGGGTTTTGGAGTGCCCTGGGGTGTTATGCTTCCACCCATGCTTGCAGGAATGGCAATGTCCCTATCTTCAGTGAACGTCGTTGTATCATCATTATTACTCCGAACGTACCGAAAACCATCAAGCGTTATCGCAGTGTCTGGTACAGATGACGAGCTCGAGACAAGCAACAGTGAAGGCGGCGGCGCACAAAGGCTGCTTGAATCCCTCAACTTTGATGATGAAGTCAGTAAAGCAAGCAACGGTGCTGGAGGGTGGTTTAGTGTGGGTAGTCTGCTGCAACGTCTGAAGGCGTTTGCAAGTGGGCGGGAATACAGGCAGATTGGGGAGAACGCTGTCTAATAAACGTCCCCCTCATAAATAATTGACAAATAAAATAGTTTCAATAAAATGCTCATCAAAGTCAAGGTATGGCACACTACTTGCACGCACACGTCGCGAATACAGATCCTGATTCTCTCACTCTGCAATTTGGCGACCGTTCTTGCGGAGTCAGACGTTGACCGGAAAGGAGGTTTGCAACGCATTCGAAACGCAATCGATGACCTCCCGTTAACAATGCCCGCCTATTTGCGCGCCGAACAGATCGAAATTGATATTGAGTCCAACGATACCGTGAGAAATCGAACTGTTCGCCCGGATTTCCCTTCTGGTTCCTGACCGTTGTGCAACGCATGTCTCTCAAAACCAGGTTGCCCGCATCAAGGAAAGGGTCGAAGAGAAGGAAGGAATCCCACCTGCACAGCAAAGGTTTGTGTTCACTGGTTGTTGCTGTGCTGTGACACTTTTTCTCATAACACCACCTCCACAGACTCATCTTTGGTGGAAAGCAAATGTAATTTTACGAATTCATCGCTAGTCAACGGATGCGAGAACGTGGGAATCTGGAATTCACATATGTTTTTTATTTCTGATCTGCAGGAACGATGAGAAGACAGCAACAGACTACTCGATCGAGGGAGGATCGGTGCTGCATCTGGTGCTTGCTCTGCGTGGGGGAATTTGATTTCGAATATCATGCATGGTTTGTTTGTTTGGAGTTTATGAGGGGATGAAGCTGAGAATAAATGGGACGTGAAGATGCAGAGTTGGTTTTATTGCGGGTTTAAAATTAAAGTAAAATCATGGCAATCCGCTTCATCCTCCTCGTGTCGAGGCAAGGTGCGGCTGCTCTGCCATTGTGCCTGGCGTCTTACTGAACCTGCCCTGCGTGATGCGCTTGCCGAATGGGGCGATACATTAGGCAAGATCCGCCTCACAAAATGGTTCACTTCCGATTGGACGGCGAAGGAGAAGGCAAAGGCCGTGAAGGATGTCAGCCAGACAGTCTTGTCGAGAAGAAGTAAAATGTGCAACGTGCTCGAGTACAAAGGTGCGTGGATGTCGGTAAACGCGGGCTGTATGTGTGTTTGTTAACGTTCATTGCCAGACTATAAAGTGGTCTACAGACGGTGAATCCCCACGTGTTAGTTCCTCCTTTCGTAGTATCTGATGCCTCTCTACTCAAATCGATAGCTACGCAAGTCTTTTCTTCATCGCGGGAACTGACATTGATGACAACGAACTTTTGACCCTCGAAATCATTCATCGATACGTCGAAGTGCTCGACAAATGGTTTCTCAACGTCTGCGAACTGGACATCATTTTCAACTTTCAGCAGGCGTACACCATTATGGTATACACTCATTGGCTCTTTCTCTCCTATTCCCTCTTCTCACTCTCACTCTCGCTTTGCCCATACCCGTGATCCTTTATTCTGTATTCTCCAACTAACTGTTATGTATCCACCCAGGGTTCGTTGCGAAACTCAATCTGCTCATCTGTTTGTTTCTTTTTTGAAAAACTAACACCCAACGAACAGACGAACTACTTATCGGCGGCGAATTGCAAGAATCCAGCAAACGCTCCGCCATCAATTCACTCAAACGCATGGAGGAAACAGAAAAGGCCGAGCAGATATCCAACTTGTTGTGACAAAGCTTCCCCAAATAAACCACAACTCGCGCATTCATATTCTGTTTTTGCTCGCATCCTTGGTTGCAGCACCCTCGCTATCCAATTCCGCAAAGAACATTATCAAATTTTCGTCTAGCTCAGAGCTTCAAGCCCGGGTAGCGCAGCGGCAGCGCATTTGCCTTCTAAGCAAAGGGTCGTGGGTTCGATCCCCACCTTGGGTGCCTCTTTTTATTCTTTCTCGACATCAGCAAATGACAGAACACTCCATTCTGAATCACTCTCTTGTCTTCATGCATTGCCTCATGAGAATAATCAATGTGCAATATTGAAACAAATGCATGTTAAGGGTCAATAAACACTCTGGCCTATCCTTTACTCATTTGAACCAATAAACATTCATACGTAGAATTCTCTAAAGAAACCACCATTCAATATCAACTGTTGTTGATATCTTTGTAGTGCCTGTAGTGAGTAATAATCAATGAACTTGCAATCTTTGCAATCCACATGTGACTACAATGAGTAGATCACTGTGGTGATGTGTGTCTCAGTTGCTTAAAGTAAATCATGCAGAGAATAGTGGCTGGAACAACAATATTGACATGACATGTCTTCAACACACGACACGACGCGTATTTCTCAGCTTACAAACGGTAGCCACAGAGAAATCACGTCATGTGTGTCAATCTTACGAGATAACTCCATTCTGAGTGCTCCTCATGGGCAATTTGG
>QEAP01000780.1:0-10130 GCA_006535975.1 Chytriomyces confervae | reverse complement strand
AGACCCTCCAGATTCTTTTCGTAAAAAAGTTGTGCGATGGATTGAGCGCGGTTTTGGTTCGAAATGGCAGGCAGCAGCCGGTCAAGGCAGAGAAGTGCCAGATGAAAACTAGAAATCTGAGAGACAATTCGAGTTCGGTCCTGTATTAATTTGCAGGCACATGTGCTCATTTGTTGGTTGAACATTACCTGCCCAGATTCGATGAGCCCAGCTGATTCGATTAATTTTCGAACATCATCAACCTTGAATTCGAGAAAGGAGAAATCAAAATAGAGGATCAGTAAGAGTGTAGTAAATAATAAAACCACGCGAAAAAAAATATATTTACAAACGCTCTTTCGTATTTGTTCTTTGACGGGTTCTTGAAAACGTCTTTCTTTGTGGAAAGCTGTTCAACAACGAAGGGAATCACGTTGGCATGATCCGAAAGCACAAGCGCATTTCTCCGATCTTGACACATGCAATACAAAATGAATAATGATATGGCTGAAATGATCTGTTTTTGATTTGTGAGCTTAGATGGCTGACATAAAACAGTTTCGACGAATATTGAGAGACCTGGTCTTGATCCCCGATATATTCGCAAAACAATGCAAGGACATTATGAGCGCGAGCTTGCAACAAAAACTGCAGATTGAGGCATTTGCCGCCAAGATCGAGAAAACTGGCTCTACGCATCCCGATGGCTTGAGAGCGGGCCAGTCCAGACAAGATGTATTCGATTTCATCCGAGAACCGTGCAGCTTTTCCAGATTCTTGAAGTTCATGGACATGGCGAAGCTCTTTCAGTTTCTGCGAAAAACAGCCCCGGTTGTTGTGAATTTTGAGCAACAGCGATGAAAATCGTGAGAATTACCTCTTCATCGTCGTCGCTGCTTTCGAGACCCTCATCCACGCCTGTTAAATAATTACTTTCGCCATCGTCTTGTTCTGGAAGCGAAGCTTGCAGAAAGCTCCTTGATTTCCCGTAAGTGAACGCAACAGCATTTGGATGCAAATTCGATTGCTGTGACTCCACTTCGGACACAGCGTTCGAAACAAGGACCCCAGGATTCGATAATTGCGCAGGAGGTTGAACAAGAGAAACAATCGCCTTTGCGCCTTTCCTCCTTTTCTCAGCTTCCTTCTTTACAGCTTCAAGTTCCATTTGCTTTTGAGCAAATGAGACTGGTTCGGGACTGAGCTGCCGTTTGCGAGTGTTTGTCGAAACTTTCATTCGCGCAACGCGCTTTGAATTTGGCGACACCGAGGCTGAAGGGGGGGAATGAGACAGAGTGTGTGTGAGTGGAGGTGGTTCCAGCAGCATGCGCAACAACATACTCACGTTCCTTGGGCCGCATTTCAGTTCCTAGAAAGCCCTCTTCATCGGCAGATGGGGTCTGAGTGAGAGAGGGTGGGTTCTCTCTGGTGCTCGGCTCTACGGCATGGGGTCGGCCCTCGTCCAGCGAATCGGCCATCACTTCTTCGAACGCAATGTCTTTGAGTTCGACATGGCTCCGAGTCCGGTTCTTGCCGTACGTGACAGCAACACGGCGCCGTTGCATTCGAAGCAAAAAAATGTTTGCGCAACTAAAAAAAACCAAGTCCCCCTTGAAAACTGCATCAACCATCTTTCTCAACTCAGACAATGTTTATTTATCCGAGTAACTCAAAGAAACACTGAAATATAAAACACACAAATCGACTCACAGTACTGCCATCAAGAAGACCGCACCCAACGACAAGGCCTTCAAGCAAGAACTTGATCCTGAAGAAACAGTAACAGAAGGTCCGATGGCCGCCTCCGGCTGTTCATTTGATGCTGCATTCTGATTTGGGTCCAGGGGAATTGCTTTTGAAGGGTCGAACGAGGCGGGGTCTGACATGTCGAAGGAGTCACTGCCGCTTGATTCTAATGCGTCTTGATTATTGTTGCTAACAGATGATGATGGATTGGCTCCTGTCGATGAAGATCCGCTCAACGAACTTGCGAGCGGCTGGGATTGCGAAATCAGGAACGAATTTGGTGCTTCAAAATAAATACAAAGTACCTTTTTATAAGGCGCGCACACGGGTTTCCAAAACACAGTCTGTAGTATGTATATATAAAGGCATTAACAATAACACTCGCAGCAACAAAAACAAAACAAGCGTTACAAAGTCAGTGTCCGCGGGTGCAACTCCGCGGTCAATGCAGTCTTGCAAACAGTCGCTCAACGGCCCCACATCCACTTGCTTGCATATCGAATACATTTTCCCAGCAAGCAGCGGTAACGTCTCATGAACTTGCTCCAAAGCCTTGTTGACGCAAGTCTGTGCCTCAGGGGCCAACGCGTTCACTTTTTCCGTCACATTCACGACCAAGGTTCCCAGCGAGAAGATTACGGAATCTGTCGGTGATATTTGCTTTGCATCAGCCCTGCCTCGGAGCGCGTTTTCGCGCATTTGGGTTTGATCGTAGCTTTCGCAAAAGAACGGAATATTGTCCACCTGAGAAAGTCTCGATTAGAGTCACGCCATTCAAGGTTCAAGAAGAGTAGCAGGATAGTTATTACCACCAACGAATCCGAATTCTTGCATGTATGCACACAGGCAGACAGCTTTGTCATGGTCTCCGTCTCGCTCACTGCAGTCTTGCACAACTTCTCAATCTGCGGCAGAGTGATGGGCGGTCTCACGCTTGCATACTTTTTTATGCATCTCTTGGTACATGGCTTGAAGGTTGCGTACGTGGAATTGACGAGGGATGCCATCATGGAGCTCCCGTCTCTTCGTGACGCGATTATGTTCAGGTGTGCGGATTTGTAGTTGCTGTTTGAGGTGCAGATTGATTCCAAACTGTGAGGCATCTGTTTTTTCGGGTTTGTAAGAGTTGCGGTTGAGATTTGTGTCCGGTTTGGATAACGCGTCTGAGTACCTTTATGTCGCATGTTTGCATGCATGTCTCGATTGGTGCGAGGGACTGGCTGTCCATAGTTTGAATAGCGTTGCAGTAACTTTCGATGTTGACAGGTGGGTTGTCGATGCTGGACATACAGGATCTGGAGCAGTGGTCCAAGTGGTGCATGAAGACACTGCCATCGATTGACTCTGAAGCCTTGACGCGTGTAACGGACCAAGCGAGCAGAAACGCGGCCAGAAGCTGTGCGTTCATGTTTGGACAAATGTTTACAGCTTGTCTGACAAACACTCGGAACTTGATAAACTTAAACCTTAAATATTTATCATGTTCAAGTTCAACTGAGTCCGCGAGTGTTCAACAAACGAGCAAAATACATCTCTCAAAATGGCCAAGGACAGACTATCAAACATCCGCGTAAGAGGCCCTCCTTCACAGCGATGGCACCGACTTCATCGACACTCACACCTTCCCCCCCTCAGCCGAGCAGCTCATACGTGCCCGTAGCGGAGTCACCCCAACCAGCCGCAGAGATCCCCCTTCAGCCACTTGCGGCCACCCCACAGTCGTACGGGACACCCTCCATCGCTCCTTCAAACCAATGGGCCGCTTCGTCTGCGTACTCAAACACTCCGCCAGAGATCCTCATCATGCTTCCTGCCGAGAACCTGGACACATTCTACAAGCAAGTGGAAGTGCTGACCACGTACATTGTCAAGATTGATCAGAATGTGGAGCAGATGGGATGGAGCAACAAACGACTGACTTCGGAGGTGGATCCGCGCGTGATTCAGGGTGAATATTAATAGACCAGACAATTTACTTTATACTCATGATTTTTATTTATTTTGCAGAACAAGAAAACAGACTCGAAACCAGTCTCGCCGAAACGCAAGAATTGATCAAAAAGACAAAAGAAGGCGTTAAAAATTTAAAAAGATCCAAGCGTGGAGACGTGTCCGTTCGCAAGTCGCAATTTGACAGCGTTTCAGCCAAACTCATGCGCTCAATCAAACTGTTTCAAACTGTCCAACTGGACATTAAAGCTTCAAGGAAAGCTCAGATTATTAGGCAGTATAAAATTGCTAAACCGGATGCCACCAATGATGAAATTGAGCAAGGTAAATTATTTTCCCTTTTTCTTATTCAAGTTGTCGATATCATCTGACACGTCCACGCGTTTCACAGCCATCGAATCTGGTAGATCAGATGTATTCAGCCGTGCAATGGTGTCTAGCTCTGTTTCTGAACAGCAACGTGTGCTCGGCGAAGTGGAAAAGCGAAATCAGGCTATTCAACGATTGGCCCAAAGCTTTTCTGAGTTGGTACAACTCGCGAATGAAATGAATGAACTTATTCAGGTGAGGCCGCATGATCTGGGGGGGTTGTTTTTATCATATTTTACTCATCCCGAATATTTGTTTCTCAGAGCCAACAAGAGTTCTTGGATATTATCGAAGTGCGAGTTGACAAAACCATTGTCAATGTTGAAGCTGGAAACGTTCAGCTGACACAAGCGAATGAAAGCGCGCTTGGTGCAAGAAACACTCAGAAAATAATCGCGGGAGTCGTGGTTGTGGTTGTGGTTATTATCATCATCATTCTTGTTGTCAAATTTGCACCTGCAAAGAAATGAAGATATCCAGTCTTACTTTATCAATAATACATCTTTCAAAAACACTGCTCTCCTGCCACTCACTTTGTCTGCATGCAATACAGCTCCCCACTTTTTATTTCACAAGCTGTCGACGCCTTGTTGATGAATCAAAGCCCAGCAAAGGACGCAACATCGCCTACTAAAACATAAGTATTGTCAAACTCGTCCTGCAGCCCAAGAAAATGTCCAACTGAAGCGTCCGTCTTGACAACAACTTCATTCTGCAACAACCGTGTTTCAAATTTCCAGCCCTTTGGAATCTCTTTGAACGCATTCGCTGCCCCAAGAATCTCTTGAACATTATCCACATTCAGCGCCGGAAGATGTTTCTGCGATATCGACTGCAGAATAAATAAAAGCCCTTTTGGAGTAATGAGGAAATGCGCCTGACTCCCAGCTTCCCAAACGAATTCAACCATGCGTGGCATTGGCCGGGCCGTGTAATTCCCACGAAGCGTCATTGCTTGCATCAGGCTCAAGTTGATTGTAGCGATGCTCCGCATTTCGAGGCCGTCGAATGCAACTGGTGTTTCAGTTCCTGGGATCATGGACGGCCCAAAGTAGTCGACCATCCAGAGCCTGGATAACAAGAGAGTAAACACTCATCGCCCAATATGCCAGACATAAACAATGAGTATAACATACCTTGGACCGTTGATGACAGCGGTTCTACAGCCAAGCTGCTTGATCACGGCAGCTTCTGTGATTGTGGCCCATTGGTGGTGCGGGCATTCGTTGAGGCCAAAGGTGGAGAAGACAGAAACTGAGACTTTGGCGAACCCGTTTGCTCTCGCTGCTCTGATTTCGCCGTATCTCTGGCCTTTGACACGGAGTCCCTTGGACGTCATTTTCTTTTATGACGGAGTTCAGAAAACTTTGGATAAAATCAGGGTCCGACTTTCAATTGGGCTTGGCACATTTACTCATCGATCACAGCCACACTCGCTCATCGCTCATCGCACACCCGCAAACGCAGCAACATCACCGACGTACAAGTACGTGTTGTCAAACTCGTCCTGCAGTCCCAACACATGTCCAACAGCGGCATCCGTCTTGACAACAACGTCACTCTTCAACACGCGAGTGTCAAACTTCCACCCCTTTGGCATCTCCTTCAACGCGTTCGCAAGCATCTCATGCACATTGTCCACATTCAAAAGTGGAACATGTTTTTGCGAAATGGACTGCATAATAAACTGAGAACCGTTTGGTGTAACGAGGAAATGGGCCCTGCTTCCGGCTTCCCACACGAATTCAACCATGCGTGGCATCGGGCGGGTTGTGTATGTTCCACGAAGGAACAACGCTTGCATCAAGGTGAGGCTGAGCGTTGCAATGTGTCGCACTTCGAGTCCGTGGACTGCAACGGGTGCTTCAGTGGGCGCGGACATGGCCGGACCAAAGGCGTCCACCATCCAGAGTCTGTGAACGTGATCAGACGGATATGATCACAAGGAATCAAACAAAGTACGCCTAACCTCGGCCCGTTGAGAACGGCTTTCCTGCAGCCAAAGTGTTTGGCAACATCCGCTTCCGTGAGACTGTCCCAGGTCTCTTGGGGGCATTCATTGAGGCCGAAGGTGGAGTAGACGGAAACTGAGACTTGGTTGAAGCCATCGATTTTGGCAGCTCTGACTTCGCCGTATCTTTGGTTCTTGACACGCAAGGATGCCATTTCTTGTTTATGATCACAATTGAAATTGGACAGTTTTTAATATCCGACTGTCGCGTCACTGCGAACAAAGTGTCCCGTAAGTTTATCGCGGTAAAACTTCCTTCCAATGGCGGTTCATTGTAATTCAAGGCACTGTTTGTTTCGATTGGTCAACAAACAATGCCGCAACAATGCCGTGCAATTCACATAATTAAGACCATCGCGTTACTCTGCTCTTGCCCACTCTTCTTCAAATGACCGAAGAAGCTACCTCACAAATACTCCAGACTCTCTCCGTGTATCTGGGCTGGAGTATGACCGCGTTTGGAACACTGCAAACCCTGACACTGATATCCATGATTGCGTGCAAGGACTGGCACTTCAAAAGCCAATTCTGACGCTGTTCAACATAACCTTGTTCGCAATGACACTTTCCAGTGCGTTCCTGTCCTTCTTTATCGTCATTTCAATCTCTTCAGAAACCTCGAAATGCATGCTGGGAGCGTCCTTGGCACTCGCAAGCGCCGACTGGGCCCGGTCTGCTGGCATCGTGCGATCGATACAGTCGCAGACACTGACACAGTTTCTGAACTTGTTGGTTGCACTGGCTCCCGGCGTTTGCTTCTTGCAGTGCGTCCCAGTCATGGCTATGATGCTGGTACCAGATGGGTTTGAGAATCGGATATTGTCTCTGACGTATGCCGCATGTTACATGTTAAACGGGGTTCTGGTCGTGTTTTTTGAAACTGCGTTGTTGCTTTCTTTCACGGCGTATTTGCGAAATATTTCAGGCGGTGGGCAAGAGGAGAAGCGACTTCAGGTAGCGTCACTTGTTTCTCGGTGCTTGCTACCTGACAAATTATTTTTTTTGGTAGATTGTCGCCAAGCACGGCGTCCTCAGTGTATGCATCTGCTACGTATGCCTTGCATTAGCCGCCGCGAACCTCACCCACTCGCGGAATCCATTCTCGCGTGATCCATTTGTGGTCCTCATTTGGACGCTTGCGGCGCTGCTGTGCAATTTCGTGTGTACGGTTCTAGTGGCAATGAAGGTTTCGTTGTGGGTTGCTGATCAGACGCACGTGTTGCGGTCCTCCAAACTGTGCGAGATTGTGAAAGTGGATACGGAGGAATTGACCAATCGCACGAGTCGCTTGGCTTCGCTGATGGGAGCTTCAGAGACTAGTGTACCGATGCGGTGTTACATGCATTCAAAGAGTGGAGTTTGAAGAGGCTGTGTTTGTTGGGAAATATACGCTTGTGTCTGTTTATTTAAAAATAGAAACTGGGAGAAAGCAAGTGAGCCCTTGTCACCCACCTCAATAGGAAACACTTTCTCACCCCGCTCATTCCAGTGGCTCGAGACAGAACTGCCGCCTTCAAAGTAAGACTACTCACTCTTCCTGCAAAGGGGGCCATCCTGCGAGCATCCAATTTGAGAACCGCCCTTCACCCCAACCATTCAACACCGACACCCTAACCGATAAAGCGCACCTTACTCTCTGTATCGAAAACACTAGGGCAATGCCTCGAACAACAACAATAACAGCAACAACAACTGGCAATCCGAAGTTTCGCAACAACAACAATTCGTGCCCTCCTCATCGACGCAGTACCCGCCATCAAACGCTCCCACCGCATCGAATGGCCCATTCAGACCCGATGTGGTTCTCTTGTCGCCGGCACTGGACATGAACACGTTTTACAGACAGAGAGACTTGATCACGCAGTACACTGCAACAGTCGAAAGTAACATTGCCGCAATCAAGCAACTCAACAACCGAGTACTTCAGGAAGTGAACCAGAACAATACAATCAGTGAGTTGTTCAAATGGGTTGTTGAAAAGTATCACCACTCAAAATAACCTACAAAAAATAAGAGCTGAAAGCGCAATTGGACGACCTCACAACCGAAACTTCAAATATTGTCCAAGCAACACGCGACGCTCTCAAAGTGCTTCAAAAGTCTCGAAAAGGCGACAAGAACACGCGAAAGGGTCAATACGAGTTTTGCTTGAAAAAGTTGCAAGCGGCTGCTGGAAGCTTTCTCAATGTCCAGAATGAAATCAAAATGTCGAAACGGGACCAAATTGCGCGGCAGTACAGGATCGCGAAACCGAATGCGTCGGAGCATGAGATTCAAGAAGGTAACCAATTCTATTTACAGAATAATAATTTTCGTGCGCTTGCTTGATTTAACACCCCTCCTGCTTCCAAAAATCCATCCAGCGTTGGATTCGGGAAGAGATGTGTTTGCGGAAATGATGCTTTCCTCGCGTGTCGCGGATCAGCAACGCCAGTTGAGCGCAGTCCAGGAGCGTCAAAAGGAACTGAACAAAGTTCTTGAAAGCATGGGAGCTTTACAACAACTCATGCAAGAAATGAGCGACATGATCAACGTGAGTTTTTTGGATATAGATGGCGACTGTTCTCCACACAACTAATCTTCAAAAAACCCTTGAATTTTCCCACCCCAGCAACAACAAGAATGGATCGACGATTCGGAACGTTTCGTTGACAACACTGTTCGAAATGTTGAAGCGGGTGTTGTTCAGCTGACGGATGCCAACAAGAAGGCAGCAAGCGCGCGACGCACAAAGTGGATGATTTTCTGGATTATTTTGGTGATTGTGATTATAATTGCAGCAGTGGTTGCGTGGCAGGTGGTGCAAAACAAAAAGTAACTAGAGTCGTGTGTGTTTTTGATGGTATTTCTATCCATTGTTGGTTATTTTCTTTTCAGTTGTTGTTGACGATCTCAGTAAAAGCTTATGAAAGAGAAATGGGAAAAATGAAACGATCGCGCATGAGGCACTTTTTTCTGAGAATGACTCTCCACTGCTTGCAAAAAAAGACACGGTAAAGCGGTGACAGAATTTATTTAAATAATAAAAGATAATAGTAAATATAATGTTCATAAAAGGGATATAGGCACAGTCAACAGCTGGTTCGAGGCAACCGATTCCGTCAGAACTGGGGATTTTTTAGATCTGGACGAACCACCTTTGGGAACGGGAGCTTGGCAAAGTACTTCTCCTCCGCGAAAAACGCACGTTCATAACAGTCTGGCGAAGGAAGGGGCATCTTGCTCGGCGTCAAATTCACTTGTGTCCGGGTTGGCGTTGCGATGGGAGTTTTGGTTGGGGTTTTGTCAAGTCCAGGTAGTTTGGTGGGCGTGAATGGACCCTTGCCCGCAGAACCTCGGCTAATGAGACCCAGGATTGCTGCTGCGGCAAGGGTCGCCTTGTCGGGTGTATAGGTGGATTTGGGTGTAGGTGTGGCTGGCTTGACGGTGGTGACTGTGGCGTTGAGCGGTGGTGCTGGTGTGGATTGTGACGGTGTGGAGGGTGCAGTGACCCAGGATCGACCGAGGGGACTGGGCTTGTTCGACCGGGGTGAAGTCAACCTTGGCAGACGGGACGGTGTCAAATTGGCTGGGCTGGGCGTTGTGGTGAGTGTGACGGGTGTGAAGAAGGGTGTGGCGACTGGTCTTGGTAAAGGTGTTGGTGTAGATGGACTGACGGCCGCTGGAGCGCACTTAATGAGGGCGCATGTTGCTCCAGCGGCCGAGTTGATGTTGGTGATTGATGAGGTTGACGTGGATGCAGGTGTGGCGGTAAAAGTGGGGGGCGACTGGGTTGTGGTGGCGAATTGGGCACTGGCCGCTGAAGCTGGACGGTTAATGAGGCCGAAGCGCGCTTCAGCGGCAAGTGCCACTTGAGGAACTGTGTGTGGGGCGATGACAGGTGTGGAGGTAGTGGCGATGGGAATGGTGGCGTCAGTGGGCGTTGCGTTGGACTTGTGGGTTGGTATGTGGGTGACTGAAGGAGTTATCGGAGCTGTGGCGGCGGGTTGGGAAGTGGGTTGTGCGGTGGTAGACAGTGGCGTGTTGGACTTGGTTGCAGGTGAAGCGATGAAAGTGGGTGACGGCAGGGTATTGG
>QEAP01000776.1:0-10238 GCA_006535975.1 Chytriomyces confervae | reverse complement strand
TGGCTGTTTTATAATGACTGATTTAATGACTACTAACAAAACCCATTCTCTACTTGCATTTTTGATGCAGGTTCTATCATGTTCGCAATTGGGTGGTGCATCTCTGTTGAACCTGCCAGCCAAGGAACCTATCGCGTCTCTCAAGAACGCATGCAAAAACAATTCACACTTGTTTCCCATCCTAAAAAGCTTGTGGGTTCCATCAGCCAAGTTTGCGATTCCAATGAGTCCAAAGGATACTGTCAAGATCCGCGTTCCGGTTTCTGGCGAGATGCTATCGCCAGTTCAAGCATACGGCATTGCGAAACGCGATTCGCACCCACCTGCGATTCATCGAAAAGTGTGGGACGGCGCTGTTGAGCGAATTGATTCGGTATCCATCGAGGGAACCAAACTGGGGGGTTATGTGCAAGGTGTATGGAAGCAGGCTGTTCGTGATAGAGTCGAATTTCGGGACAGCGTGGTTGAGAGTGACAAGATAGTTTGCTGAACGTGTTCGAAGCTTTCGGATGATAGTGTGTTGTTTGAAATGGATTAAAGAAACGGCTGAAATCCACAGCCCCAAAAAAAGGTGTTGCAACTACCACCGGCTTCCCTAGACTGGCTCGTCTTCAAGAGCAACCCTTCGTCTGGTTCTTCTCGCAACAGAGAAAACAATAAGAATGGTGATGAGTCCTACCCAACAGAATTGCCAGCAATTACTCCATCATTTATGCTTGTGGTTGATGGTGGTGGTGTTGGTGGAGGTGATAAGGGTAGTACTTTTGATGGTGATGGGGAAGGTGACGGTGATGGTGACGGCGATGGCGATGGTTGCAGCGTGCAGCTGACTGCTTGCAACACGAAAAAATCAGAGGTTGTTTTTGTACAACGCACAAGACATGAGAAGCATACCACCATAGCCAGTAATTGCGACACACTGATTGGATGTCGTTTTCGTGCTTGTGCATGCTGAATCGGTGCAGTATTTGAAATCGGGTCCTGTTTCCGTGCATGACATGTAAGTTCGGATGCCCAGTACGACCGCACACTGAGTAAACGCGTTACATTAGTACTGACACGTTTTACAGAAATGGAAACATGAAAGAGATTACTTTGTTTGCATTATAGTTGTTCTGCTTTGGCAATCAGCACCGATTGAAATCTACACCATTTTCCCATCATCAGAAAAATGACCCAGAATCACTGCACGCCAACATTCATACGAACCGTAAGTGATTGGGCAAACACAAGCGCCAAGCCAGTAACAACGAGAATCAGCATGTTCATATTTCAGTTCTATTGACGAGAGGTCTAGAGGTGACAGATGGTAGATCAAGAGACGGGCTGCTGGAAGTGAGTTCTCGCGCGGCAGATGCTTTGGGTCTGGTAGATCAAGAGGCGGTGTTCTGAACGGGAGTCTTTTGGCGCCGCAGTTTGGTTTGAGATCAAGAGACTGACCCGTGAAAGTGAGTTCTTGGCTGGCAGGTGCTTTTCTGCCCAGAGTGACAGAAGTTGAAGTATCTGTACTACGCGTCGTGCTTTGAGGGGAGTTGTTTGAGAGTTCATGTTCAATGCTGTGTGTGCGCGCCAATGTTTATGATTTTGAGGGTCAAAACTTTGCATCGATAAAATAAGGTTGAAATATATTTACAGTCCCCAACAACAAACAGTGTCCACACGCCCCCCCACGATCACGGTCCGCCCACCTTTCGCGGGACGAGACCGAATATGAACAGCCGTTCAAGTTTCGGAAAACGCTGAAACACACCAGAGCGGAGCCCTATACGCATCAAACAGCAGACAGCACCCCTAACATCCCCAATATAATTCAGCTGTTTTTATATCAAACTAACGGCCTGTTATTGTCACGCCCGCCACCTCTTGAACGATCGATCGATCCTAAGCGTGTTTTTGCAATATTTAATAAAGTCGTAAATATTTACAAAGATGTCTCTGTTCCGATCCGCTCTCAGCCTCAGAGCCAAGACCGCCACGCGTGGCTTCAGCGCAAGCGCATTCAACGCACACTACTTTGCGCGCGTGCAGCAACGTGCTCCTTCCTTCAGCGCACCCGCCGTCGTCGACAAGGCCTTTGAGACCGTCTCCCTCGACGATTACAAGGGAAAGTGGGTGCGTCGTCTAGTCTATAGTCCTGTTTTGGCTCTCTTTTTATGGCTTATTTTAACGTGTGTATACGGTAATAGGTCGCTCTTTTCTTTTACCCGCTTGACTTTACGTTTGTGTGTCCAACGGAAATCATCGAATTCTCGGAACGAGCGGAAGAGTTTAAAAAGATGGACTGTCAAGTCATTGGATGCTCTGTGGGTGAGTTGGGGAATTGGAGACATGGTGTCCCGTACATCGAGGAGGTTGTTGCTGACATGGCGAGTTGTCCGTTTTCGCAGACTCAAAGTACTCGCATCTTGCCTGGATCAACCAACCGCGTAAAGAAGGCGGTCTTGGAGAAATGAAGATTCCAATCCGTTGAGTACATATATATATATTTTTTTTCGCTAGTGAACCACGCGTCCCTTATTCTTGAACACGCAGTATCCGACATGACCAAACAAATTTCATCCGACTACGGTGTCCTGATTGACAAGGGCCCCGATATTGGCATTTCCCTGCGTGGAACGTTTCTGATTGACCCGAACCAAATCGTGCGTCACATTAGTATCAACGATTTGCCTGTTGGGCGTAACGTGGATGAAACTTTGCGTCTTCTTGAAGCGTTCCAGTTTCATGAGAAGCATGGTGAAGTTTGCCCGGCGTCGTGGAAAAAGTGAGGATTTCTTGTTTGGTGTTTTGTTGTTTTTATGTTGCGGGTTGCTGACCTGATGCATTGTTTGTGTGGCAGGGGTGCCAAGACTATGGTTGATGACCCGGCAAAGTCGAAGGAGTACTTTTTCGCAATGTACCAGGACTGAGGGAAACCCTCGTGGTGGAAGCAGTCCCCATAAGGTGTTCGCTGTGCAAATAAAGCCATTGGATAGTGTAAATCTCGTTTTGTTTGAAATTTGTTTGCGATGGAAATCGGTCAAAACTGCAACTTGGAAGGATGCACGTGTCTTGGTAACAACGGAAACCATTGGAAGCGGGCTTCTGTGTTTTGATGATGGGGCTGACGAGTGCACGCCATGTTAAAACAACAGACTTTCTGCCGTTCAAGTGTCCGTACTGTCTGTTGGTGTTCTGGTGAGTTGGATGGACGAATGGATGGAGACCGCAATCTCGTTAACCCTCTCTCTCATACACGAACCAAGTGGAGAACACCGACTAGACCACAACTGCGCCAAAAGCGTTGACCGCGTGGTACGATAAACACAATGCTCTGCAGACCATCACACTCACTCGAAACAAACCTCCACAGATCAGCCACGACACCGCCACCGCCGCACAATCAACAATTGTATCAGAGAAACGCGCATGCAGCTTCGCCGAATGCAATGCCGTCGAAAAGATTACATCTCTCTGCCCGCATTGCACGCACAGCTTCTGTCTCGCGCATAGACACGCACGGGACCATAACTGCGATGTCGGTGACAAGTTGCTTGTTCAAGCGCAGGAGCGGAGAGAAGAGATTGCGAGTCTGGTTCAAGAAAAGATGGGCGGCGGCAGTGTTGTAGCAAAAGAAAAGAAACCTGTTGTTGTTGTTGCCAAGAAGAAGGTGAATTATGCGATTGAATTGATGAAGATGAAGTCGAGTGCAAAGGTGCTGTGCTTTGTTTTGTTTTTTTTTGTTTTGATGTTGGCGTGTTGTTGACTTGTTTCGGTTTCAGGGTGAATCGTTTATTCCAACAGAATCGCGCGTATATCTGCGCATTCATTTCCCTTGCGAAAGCGCGTTGGCATCGCAGGCCATGTTCTTTCACAAGGACTGGCCCGTAGGGAAGCTGGTCGACAAGCTTGCGACAGTTGCCAAAGTATCCAATGTCAACAACACGAGCGATGAAGCCATGGTATAACGTTTGATTTTTGGTTTTCCTTCAAGGTGTACGCCTCATTTAACATTTGTTTCATGTGTGTAGAAACTGGCTCTGTATAATGCTGAGACTGGCAATGTGTTGCCCATGAACGAGTCGTTGGCTGCGTTGATTGCTAGGAAGGAGATACAGCAGGCTGCGGCTGTTGCGTTGGAACGCGTTTCTGTTCCGTTCGTTGGAGAATGAAAAATAAAACGCGACTTACTCTTGCTCAACTCGGGATAAACGCTGTCCCCCAATCGGATCCACGACGCCCAATAAAAGCTGCAATTGGAAAAAGCGCAAAACAAAGTAAAGAAAAAAAAAGAGATGGGTCCCAAGCGAAAGGCATCGTCAGCCAATGAGAACGCCCGGAAAAAGACGCTGTCAGAAATTGCAGAGCCTGAAAGTATCCCCAAAACAACACCAACCACACAACAACCAAACATGACACCCAAGCTCAACCACCCCGCCCCGCAATTCGACACCGCCGCTGTCGTCAACAAGCAGTTCAAGGACGTCAAGTTGTCTGACTACAAGGGACAGTGGGTGCGTTCTCCCTTTTTTTTGTATTTGCCTCCCTTTTGCTGTCAAGCTTTATCTTCCCCCCCACTGCTTTTACTCACCACTCTCTCGCTCTCTCTCGCACAGGTCGTCCTCTTCTTTTACCCACTCGACTTTACGTTCGTGTGCCCCACCGAAATCATTGCATTCTCTGAGGCTGCCGAGGAGTTCAAGAAGATCAACACCCGTAAGCATCCGAAACACACAACGCCACGTGTTTATTAACGCCGCTTCTTTATGCGCACGTCATCAGAGGTCATCGGATGCTCTGTCGACTCCAAGTTCTCCCACCTGTATGTATTCAAACCACCCATCTGCGTTTTCTTTGTTTTATGTTCAAACCCTTGTGTCACCGATCCCTCTTTTTATTTGCACGCAAAACTGAGCCGCATCTTCTCTTTCCTTTTATGCTTCTAGTGCCTGGATCAACCAGTCTCGCGACAACGGCGGTCTCGGCGAGATGAAGATCCCCTTGCGTGAGTAACCTTTTGCCTTATATCGATCCCCAAAGTCTTACTCACATCCAAATCTATCGATAACAGTTGCCGATGTCAAGAAGGAAATCGCCACCGCTTACGGAGTCCTCAAGGAAGACGAAGGAATCGCTTACCGTGGAACCTTTATCATTGACCCCAAGCAGAACTTGCGTCAAATCACCATCAACGACTTGGATGTTGGCCGTAACGTTGAGGAGGTGAAGCGTCTTGTTGATGCGTTCCAATTTCACGATGAGCACGGTATGTTTTTTGGTGTTATGGATTTTAGTGTGGGTGTTGGTTGTACTGATGTTGTGATTTGCTCTGTCTCTCTCTCACTCGATGCAGGTGATGTGTGCCCAGTCAACTGGAAGAAGTAAGAATGCTTTTGATCGCTTAAAGAGAGAAAGAGAAACTGATCACTTTTGATTTGTCGACAGGGGTGGCAAGACCATGAAGGCCGATGTTGACGGCTCCAAGGAGTACTTCCAGGCTACTTACAAGCAGTAAATGTTCTAGCTTACTGCCCTTTGTTGCCCTGTGTTTGTTTGGAAATAATAATAAAGAAAAACACTCGCTGATTTGGTATTTTGCGATTGTTTTGGTGCAGTTGAAGACGAGGATCAAAGTTTAAACTATTCGTACTTGTACATCCAGCGAGGAGGGATCGCAGCGCATGAACGAGATCTCGGGGTATCTACGGCGTGGAGGCCGGATGTTGTTTGTGAGTTTCCATTGTATATTTTAGTGCACGAGATGAGGGATGGACAGACGAGCGCCAAAACAAAATCTTGAGTCAAATCACCGTCACGCACTCATGAGTCAAAACAACAACATCACCCCACCACCTGCAAAGGGCGGCGCCTTCAGCTTCTCCTTCAACCCCTTCGCAAGCCGTATAACCGCAGTAACCCCGCGAGAAAAGAAGCTGCTGAACCCGGATCTCAACATTCTGGCGGACAACTCGCTGACGGCGTTTGTGGATATGCTCAAGAGGAACAAGTTGCGGCGTATTGTTGTCATGACTGGGGCGGGGATATCTACTTCAGCTGGGATTCCTGGTAAGTGTGCTGGCGCCTCTCTCTCTCTCTGTATTCATTGTATGCATGAGCAGACTTTCGATCGCCGTCCACGGGTCTGTATGCGAACCTGGCCAAGTACAACCTCCCGTATCCCGAGGCCGTGTTCAGCATCAACTTTTTCAGGTGCGCCCCGTGTCTTAACCGTGTCTTTACCCTCAATTTCGCTTAGCTGATCGACCCTCGTGCTCATTACTTTTTGTTGTTGCAGAAAATCGCCACAGCCGTTCTTTACTCTTGCCAAAGAGTTATATCCAGGATGCTTCCGTCCGACAGTGTGTCACTACTTTATCCGCTTGTTGGCGGAGGAAGGGATGTTGTTGAGGTGGGCAAGTGTGTTTTTTGTCGTGTTGTAACGTTGCATTCGCAGGGATGAAACTCCATCTCTGATGCCATTTTGGTACCAAACAGATGCTACACGCAAAACATTGACACGCTGGAACGCGTCGCTGGAATCGACGAGTCCTATTTAGTCGAAGCCCACGGCTCCTTTGCAAGCGCCAAATGTGTCGGAAAATACCGTAAACCCGAACCCATCGTCGTATCCACCGACGTCCCATCCCTCCAAGACGAAACCACTACCAGCGACAGTGACAGCGACATATTCCTGGAAGAATCCGATTTCAAAGCATGCGGCAAAGAGTATTCACAAGATTGGGTCAAAGGCCACGTGTTTGACGACAAGATCCCTGAATGTGAGCGGTGTCAAGGCATCGTGAAGCCGAATATTACGTTTTTTGGGGAGTCTCTGCCGAAACGATTTCATGCCATGACGCATTCAGATTTCAGCCAAGCGGATGCGTTGATTGTGATTGGGACGAGTTTACAGGTTCAGCCGTTTGCTGGGTTGATTAACCGCGTCGGAGCGAAGGTTCCGCGGTTGTTGTTGAATATGGAGTTGGTTGGAGTGGATGATGGGTCAAAGACACATGGGTTTGATTTTGAGGGGGATCGGCATGTGAGTTGTCTTTTTTTTTTTTTTGGTTTGTTTTAGTGAGTGCGACTGACTTTTTTTTGCAGGAGTATCGAAGAGATGCATTGTTTTTGGGGACTGCGGACGCTGGATGTGAAGCACTTGCTGATTTGATGGGATTGGGTGACAAGTTGAAGGATCTGGTCGCACGCGAGCATGCCAAGTTGGATTGTGACGAAGCGGCAGATAAAGAAAAGTCTGCACCCGCGCGGACAGAAAGTGACGAGAAGCCGGAAGTTGCTGCTGCAGAGGTAGTTGCGGCTGCGGTTGCTGTTGATGAGGTTGGAGAGATTCTGAATGAGCTTAAACTGTAATTTTTTGTTTTTGTTTTTTTGTCTTGTAGAAGTTTTGTTGGGAGGGAGGACCTGGAGCGGGGGGAGGTGTGTTTTTCAGTACGACGTACGTCCAAGTTTATACATATGACACGCAGCCTTGTTTGTTATTGTTCCATGACTGCGCCATTTTTTTTGTGTGTGAAAATCCCCCGCACACTTTTGTGTAAAGATTTACATCTTCGACTTTGACACCGAGCGAGCGACCGATGAAAACCAACATAACCCTCGGCTTCATAGGATACTACTGCGGCCTCAAAGGCCTCCAATTCAACAACCAATCCCTCGTCACATCCAACACTTCCTCCAAATACGATCCAACCCAAGTATCCTTCTACTCTGCCGAAGGCTGGCTATATTTTAACGACGCCATCATGCAAATGGCTGTAGACCATGTGAACGCGTCTCCAGACATTCTTGGCGGTGTTCATGTAAATGTGAAGCGGTTTTCAGATTGTGGGAATGTGTATAAACCGTTGGGGACTTCGTATCGCGGGGAGAAGGGTGGGTATGCGGCTGCGGTGATGGCTGGGGCGGTTGTGGAGGAGTATCGAGATGTTGTTGGGGTTGCTGCGTATCAGTTTAGTACTACTGCAAAGTGAGTAATAAGAAGTTTTTCTTTTTTGAATGCGGTGTTTTCGTTTTTTACTGACTGTTTGTTTATTGTATTCGGTTGAAATCAGAGGTTCGGCGGCTGTGCTTTCGAATCAGCAGATTCCCATTTGTTCGTCGGGGTCTTCATCGCCGCGGTTTTCAAATAAGAATAATTACTTGTATTTCTGGCGGACAATGCGTGGGATGGGGATCGGCGGGCATATGGTGACTTTTTTTTGTGAAAACGTTGAGACTGTGCTGAACTACCCACACGCAGGTTCAACTTCTCCATGCATGGAATGTCCAGCGAGTTGCAGTAATTTCACAAGCACGCGACGACATGGGGCGCCTTGCGGGGATCGAGATTTCAGATACGTTGCATGCAAACGGGATCCAAGTTGTTGTGCGGATGGCGCTTCTTGATACGAGTGATCCGACGCCGTATGACTATGCTGCGACTGTGCTCAAGAATTCAAATGTTCGATATTTTATCTTGTGTATGCATCTACCGTTTTTGTTTTTTTTTGTGGTGGTGGTGAACTAGTTTTGCTGACTGTTTCGGACCTTTTTTTTTTTTTCTTT
The DNA here is from genome assembly GCA_006535975.1 of Chytriomyces confervae. Classification (NCBI taxonomy): domain Eukaryota; kingdom Fungi; phylum Chytridiomycota; class Chytridiomycetes; order Chytridiales; family Chytriomycetaceae; genus Chytriomyces; species Chytriomyces confervae. The sequence goes on along the minus strand of QEAP01000776.1, from coordinate 1,694 downwards.
TTCCGTGACTTGTCTTTGCATCAGCCGGACAAAAGTCCTTCAATGCTCGTGCAGCCTACATGCTCGGCAAACGGGGTCTGACTGGGGATGAATACGTATGGATGGGCAACAACCAACCAAAGCCGTTGGGAGACCCGCTCAAGCGTAGGTGCAATGCCGATGTTTGTTAAAAGTGTTCTTGTATTTCTAACGAGACTAAAAAACACACACGCTGTAGTATACGGCCCCGACTTTTCCACCATAATCCGCGGCTTCATCATGTTTATCCAAATGCCGCCCAATACCACCAAACCCCTCTTCAAAAGCGTGTATAACCAGTTTAACGAAGCGCAAGGTGTTTCAATGTCGATTTCAGATTTCAATGTGTATTTCACGTTGCAAATGTCGTATGATTGTGTGATGATGTTGTTGCTTGGGTTTGATAAGGTGAAAATGTGTTATTGTGTTGATGGGGGTTGAGGGTTTGCGCTGACTGAGTTTTTTTTTTTTTTTTTTTGGTACATAGGCTGTCAAGGAGCAGGGTGTTGATTTACTGGCGCGTCGAGGACTGTCAGACCGTATGAATTTTACGTACTTTCAGGATTTGGGTGCGATGCTGGTTTTGTCTTTTTCTGGAACATCATTTTTTGGCTCACCTCATTTCTTAAAATCATAACAAAGGTTACGACGGCCTAAGTGCGACCCCGAATCGATTAAACGCGTTTGGAGACTTGTCGACGGGATACCAAGCCGTCATGTATGGACAAAATGGAACACAAATTGAACTTGGCGAGACGGATGGAGAGGTTACCAAGTTTACATTTTATGAGGGTGTGGTACCCGTGTTTCATGAAGGTATTGATGGTTTTTTTTACAAATTGTTGGGTGTTGTCGTTTTGCTGAATTTGGAGGAATCGATGCAAAGGTGGCACGGTTCCTCCGAATGATGGATCGATTGTGATACCTGACAGAGTATACGGTTTATCAAGCGTGTATGGAATCATTATTCTCGTAGCATCCGCGTTTGGCATTGTTTTGTGTCTCGGATCATTTTACATCCTCATCAAGTACCGACGCAACGAAATCATTCGCGCTTCATCCGTGCCAGAGAGTCTACTCATGACAACAGGCCTGCTAATTGGATACGCAACACTGCTTCTATTCATTGACACGCAAACAGCGTTTAAATGTAACCTGGTCGTGATTGGATACGCGCTATCGTTTTGTTTTGTGTTTACGGGATTCTTGTCCAAAAACTGGATCACGATTTCAATTTTTGTGATTACGGCGAAATCGAGTCATGCGGAAATGTGGCAGCGCGCGAGTCGGTTCCGAATGTTGAATTTGGCGTTGATTTTGGGGGAAATTGGGTTGTTGTGGGCGTGGCTTGTGCAAGCGGGGATGGCGCCAGTGAAACTGACGGTGGATGGTTATTCGTTCCAAACGTGTCTGCCGAGGGCTAACTTGAGTATGTTTGCTGGACTGTATGTGTACAATGGAGTGTTGTTTGCGGCGGTTGTGCCGACGATTGTCATGTCGAGTCAAGTGACGCATTTCCGGTACAATGATTCGACGCAGTTGGTTTCAGCGGTGGTGACTTTGGCGTTGTTGTTGATTTGCATAGTTGCGATTGAAGATGCGCAGGATTTTTACACGGATTTTAAAGTGGCAGTGTGTGTGTGGCTGTTGGTCACGTTTTTGTATGTTTGTACAGT
>QEAP01000775.1:0-10260 GCA_006535975.1 Chytriomyces confervae | reverse complement strand
GTAAAGTCGGAATATTTAAGCAACGTTTTTGTTCGCAATGATTCCCGCCTCTCCGTCGGGGCCCTGTTGTATCCAGTAAAGGGGACGTGATAATTAATTCAAGAAAGCATTGCATCGATATATAATTGCTCAAGGTGTTTATTGCGGTGATTCGCAACCAATGGTATCAAAGTCAAATTCAGCCTGCACTCAGTGGTAGCTCTTGCCAGATTCAACACACCCAGAGAATGCGTTGCTCACAGAGCACACAAGCCCATACTTGCCGCAGTTGTCGCTGTACTGCCAGTGCGCAGTGGGTCCAGCTGGTCCACAAACATAAATCTTGTTGTTTCCCTCGCCGCACGCGTATTGTCCCTGGTACCCCACACAGGATGCACCTTCCTCGTACCCGCCGTAGTTTGCCACACGAACTCGACTGGATTGCTTGTACTGCTGTGGGGGTGGCGGTGCCTGGTAGTATTCCTGAGGAGGCGGTGGAGCCTGGTAGTATTGCTGAGAAGGAGGAGCCGGCTTGTATGGAGTGTCGTACGAAGATCCACTGTTGTAAGAGGAGCCACTGCCGGTGCATCCGGCCCAACTGGCATCCGCAAAGCACTGACCAACGGAGTTGCAGTCGGAGCTAAACTGCCAGTGGGCAGTGGGACCGGCCGGACCACAAGTGAGCATTTTGGTGCCGTCACAACAGAAATTGAGGTTGTTGTTCTTTTGGTTTGGGTTGCAGGAGGAGCCTTTCACGCATGGAGTTTGAGCAGCGTAGTTTGAAGGGGAGTTGTTGGACTGCTGGATGTAGTTGCTTGGGGCAGCTGAAGCGATGGCGGCCAAGGTAGAGAAGAGAGCTGTGTATTGCATATTTGAGTTTGAAGTTGCTGTTATGAGAGAGAAGGGGGAATATCCCTGCCGTTTATATGCCGTCAGGCCAGTCGTGTTCGATTGAACACTTTGGAGTCGAACCTTGATTGATGTCGAACATGGATTCTGTGAACACACAAACACCAGCGGCCAGCAGCTCGAAGCAACGCCCACCATCATCGCGCGCGTGGCTGCCTCCCACCATGCTCCACAAGCGCACTCAACACATGTGAAAATTGTCTGTAAAGTGAGAGCAGATAAAAAAAAAATGCATAGGATACCCGCCGCCTACACGCTGTCCCATTTAACAATGGCTGCTCGATGATCTCTGAAGATAATAAACGCGCGTTCTGGGACAATAAATACAAATTTCATCACAGTCACACTCATCAACAACAGACAACATGACCACTGAGCACGCTTCTCAGTCTGCCACAAGCGGCATCGATCCAAAGAATGATATTTTTATTTGATCAATGCAGAATAACGCGCGTGGTTGCTTGTGATGCGACACACCAAAACAGCGACAGGGACAACAAAAAAAAAATATGGGGGTTGGGCGCCGGGCAGTGAGCTGAATCACACGGTCCCGCCCCTTTCACGATAGAGGCTGCGGCTTTCTCCGAAGATGCGTCCCGCTTCTCGACCGTTCAGACTGCGTACTCCCCTCAGTCACATTTCGCCTCAGTTTTTGCTCGCTATTTATACCCATGTTGACAATCCCATCAAGGCGATTTTGGGACAGAAAAAAACGCGTTTTGCTGCGCAGCATTGTTTGAAGCCTCTCATGGCATTGAAGAAAACGCGTGATGCATGTCTGAGCGTTCCTGACTCAGGCGCTTTTATTAATGATCCTTATTTCGAACATCGAACAAAAGAAACTGATGTTATGGCACGCGTTTTCTTGTTGTTGATTCAACTGCAGACAGTACGTAAGTTACTCATGGCATCACAGCATCGATATTAGTGCTTGATACCACGTGAAAACGAGACAGGGTCTGTGCGAGGAAAACATGCATGCGCCAACAACAAACAGATTAGTTCTGAGCCATGATCCATCTCCATATGATACGCAAAGGAGTCAACTCAATGTGGGGCAGTTGGCAACAAAGCAAAGTCCATTTTTGTTGGTCAGTCTTGACATAATTCTCAAGTCAACAGTTTGTAAACTCTCGCACTAACTCCACGCTTTGCGTGTTCCCATGCACGCGTATGTTTTCAATGCAGGCCTTGAGACGGCAGTTTTAGAATATGATGTCGACACAATGAGTCGCAGGTCCTTTCGTGAGGGATCCTTAATTTGAGCATATACTGCAAGCAATTCCATATTGTCCATATTGTCCACGACTTTGATAGTCGCAAATATTTATTGCAAAGCTGGAATCTCCAACAAACAAATGAATAAAACTTGGGACAGCAGATGAATCAGCAAACTTTAAAAGTAATGTGCGGCAGAAAAGGCAGAAACAGGAGTAAATCGATCGACTAAATATTAAGTGTCCCCAGTCAGGTTATCATCAGTGATGGTCATGAGAATGCCCATCAGAATGATCGTGTCCATGGCTCGATGAATGTCCATGTGAATGCGCGTCACCCACTTTCGACGCATGACTTGAACTGCCATGAGAATGTTCATGAAGATTCGACTTGTTCGGTGACTCGGCACGATCAGCATCGACAACATCCAGTTGAGAGTCCTTTTTCCCAAGCTTAAACGGAGTCACGCGTTTCAACCAAGCTCCACCCGTTTCAACAGGCGAGGTTGGAACTGCGACTGAAGAAACGTCGTGTTTGTTTGAAATCAACCACGCAGAAGGTGCCGCCCCCGCTGCATTGTTTGCAATTTCAGGAACGTCCTTGTTTTCGAGCGCAACCAATGCGTTTTCGTCTGGACAACACACTTGCTCATTACATTCGCCACCTTCACATTTCAGCAAACATCCGTCTTCAGTGTCCTCATCTCCAGCCACACTGCCAGCCGCATGCGACGGACCGGCAGAATCAGACGCAACGCCATTATTAATTCGCCGTTTTACAAATTCGGGCTGCACAGTCGTGCTGTGAATTCCATATCCATGAAGCAACCGCTTCACATCGGCTGCAATTTGCATATACGATTGATCAGGGTTCGACGACGGATCGAGACACCGCACGTGAACACTCGCGACAGTTTTGTTATCGCTGAGACCCCATACGTGTAATTCGTGGATATCCAGTACGCCGGGTAACGCCAGAATTTCAGTCCTCAGTTTTTCCATTGATACAGAGCTGGGGACACCTTGAAGCAAAATATACGCTGCAGAGCGGACAAGCGGAATCGCGCTTGAAACAATCAGACCAGTAATCAACAGCGACACAAGCGGATCCATGTAATATTTCCAATCCCCCTCCGCAAACATCATGACCAAAGAACTGATGATGACTCCAACGGATCCAAGCGCATCTCCTAATGCGTGTAAAAATAGTCCTTGCATGTTCATGTTCCCGTGGCTGTGTCCTCCATGGCCGTGGTCGTGATCATGATTATGATGGCTGTGATGAGAATGGTGGTCATCCTCATCCACAGCGACACTCGTTTCTGCATGATCATGTGAATGTGAATGCGAATGGTGGCTATGATCACCATGACTATGCGGGTGCTGTTCGTGTTGAAGTTTCGATGTTGAAGATGTTGCCGTGGATTGTCTCATTCGATCAGCCTCAGCGATAATCGTCGCTCGAGCATGCGCAAAAGAGTGGTAAGCAACCGGCTGCTGCGAGATGATTTCAGTCATTGGAACAGATTCAGAAGAGTTTGAACTGGAGTCATCGGAGAAGATGGTGGGATTCGCAGCAGCAACAAGAGGGTCTGAGGCAAGTGCTTCAATTTTCTTTTTTTTCTCCTTTTTTGCTGAATGTCCGTGTCCGCCGTGGGAGTGGGTGTGCGAATGCGAGTGGTCGTCATGCCCATGGTCGCCGTGGTCGTGGTGCACATGACCCCCAAACAGAAACATTCCCAACAGATTGACACCAAGACCGACGCATCCGACAATGAGGACCATTTTCGGGTTCTCGATGCCTTTTGTTGTTTGTTTTGAAATGGACACATGGGGACAATCAGCACGACACCAAAACAAAACACTGAAGGAGAAAATAAAATAAAATAAATATAAAAGAAGCAGCACTTACCAACAGGATTAATAAAGCGCTGGATGGCTTCAATCGCAATCGTGAAACAAAGCGCCAAAAGAAAAACGGCGTTTGCGAATGCGCCGAGAATCTCGGCTCGCTGATACCCAAAAGTGAACTGCGGTTTACGCACTCGTTGCTTCGCAAGGCGGATGGCGTAGAATGCAATCACGAGTGCGAGGACATCGCTCAGCTGTTTTGTTTTGAGGGAGTGAGTCAGTGTGAGTCATTCAGATGCAGCGAGAGACGGCGTAAATGAAACAGAGAGAGTTATAGACAGCCAGCGAGAGATGCATACATGACATGAAGAAGAAAGAACAAGGACACACAGAAAACACCACCCACCATGTGAAACGAGTCTGCTATGAGAGCAATCGACCCAGTCAGATACCCTGCGATAATCTCAAGAAGGAAGATTCCCAGTGTCAGGGCGCCGACAATGAGGATCTTAGCTTCTCTTTGGAGCTCAATCATGACTGCGAGTGAATGTGTGATGACTTGTGTTTACTGCGTGATTTTAAATATTTATAGAATGGGTCGTGTTTCCCTCGCAGCACTCTGCAACGCCCACGGCCAAGACCCAAGTTTAACATTCTCGCCTGTGGCAGATACGTCCGATGCGCCTGACGCAAGCTGGTGGAAAATGCGGGTCAGCGTCTGTGGCTATTCCTTCGAGGGTGAGGAGTGGAAGGACAGTCGCAAGAAGGCCACGAGCGAGGTGACACGCCTTTTCGACTGAACGAGATCTGATCCTCTCAATACGTTGGAAGTGACTCATGAGTCGGTGGATAAAACAGGCTGAGCGAGTTGCGTTCAAAGCACTGTCAAAGAAATGGGCACGACACAATCCAAACCACTCTCCCGCAGCGCGCGCTGTGCATTCATCTCAGAGCTCATCAAACTCATGGGCTTCGAATTCAAATCCCGAAACTCAACGCGTCTCAGTTCCAAGCGTGCGTAGCCTCCAACCAGAACCAACCAGCTTCATCAAACGCATAAGAACGGATGAATCAGCTCCCAAAGCAATCGTTCGCGATCAATCTGCCGAAACAAAGGCAGTCGAACCCCAACAAGTACCCAACTGGACATCCTCTACCACATCCAGCGCATTTGTACCAAGACAAGGTCGAAACTACAAGAGGTTCTCCCTCCCTCTCTTTCTCTCCCTCTTTTCCACTCTCCCCATCCTGACCTACTCGCCCTTCACATCTCTTTATTGATAAAAACCCCCTTCTTAATTCAGCATAATCTGCGAAATGATGCCAAACTACCGACAACGCACCGGTAAAGAAAGACGCGCCGTTAAGCTCGCAGTCAAACGATTTCTCACTCAGGAACTTCAAGATCAGTTTTCCGAGTGTGTGACTGCTTGCAAGGGCCACAACGGTCTGCATCAGACGTATTCTGTTCCTGCAAATATTGCCTACAAGTTTGAAGACTGGATATTTGCAGAGTTGAAGCGATGCTTTCCTGATGATGTTGTGCGTATGACCCCGTGAGAAAGAGGACCAAAAGCTGTTTTCATTTTATCGTAAAATGCGTAAAGTAAAAAAAAGATCCTCGAAAATGGCGAACGAAGACGAGGAGTTCAAACGGGAAATGTCAGTGGACGAAAAGACAAAGGACGAAGTTTCGGAGGGTGGAAGAGACAGAGATGCAGACAGGGACAGGGGCAGAGACAAAGACGGCGATGATAAAGACAAGGTGCGCTTTGGGAAGGATCGGCGCAGTGATGATGTCAAGTCCCTCTTTGTGCGTGGCCTGGCGCAGGGAACCAGGTACATACTTTTGATTTTGCTGTTGAGGCGTTCCCGTTGTTTTTGTGTGGAGCTTTCATCTTACTCGCCTCTTTGCGTGCATGCTCAAAAGGGCCGAGGATTTGAACAGCGCTTTTGAAACGTACGGAAAAGTAAGAGACGGTGAGGCCATCTCTCTTCTTACACATCGAATGAAGCCATATTAAAATACCTGCAACGGCAGTGTACATCCCCAAGGACTACTACTCTGGCGGTATCAAGGGCTTCGCGTACATCCAGTAGGTGTCCCAAGTCATGTTTGACCTCCAAATACACCCACCCCCTCAAACTACTCCCCCGTCCTCCTGTCCTGCAAGTGTTGTGACCTCTGCAAGTTTCACGCAAGAAGAGAAGCTTTGGCTGACATGTATCAAGAGGGGAGATGGGGGCTCCAAGATGTGTTTTGGATACAAGCAAGTTCAAGTTTGACAAGAGAGAGAGCGCAGGCGTCCTTTGTCCATCCCCCCTTCAAGTTTTTGATTTCCTTTTTGACCGTCAAGTCAAGCCACAAACGCTGCACATTCCTGAACTCAAGCTTTACATGAACTCTCTCCTCTCTCTCACACCATGCTAGATATGAGTCGCAAGCCGAAGCAGACACCGCGTATGACAAGATTGAATATCTTACGATTAACGGCCGTCGATTGACTGTCGAGTGGGCTTCTGGAGACCGAAAGAGTATGTAGTTCATTGTGGTTAACCTGCTCACATACTGAAAGTTTTTCAAAATTAGCTCCTGGACAGATGCGTAATAAAGACGGCTCGCGCGCAGGTGGAAGCAATAGCGGCAGTGGTGGCGGGGGCCGCCGAAGGAGTGTCGAAAGATATAGACCACGTGACAGTGGTCGCTCGCGCTCCAGAAGCCGTTCGAGAGATCGCCGTCGGCGGTCCAGATCTCGGTACGTTATTGGCCAAATGATGTCAGTCCATCGTTCTTATAAAGTTTATTCTGTATATGCAGCTCCCCACCTCGTCGACGCGATCGATCTTACTCGCGGGACAGAGATTCCAGACGGGACAGAGACAGGGGGGACAGAGACAGACGATGAATTCAGCAAGCATTGGAGTGGCGCAGGTCGTATCATGGACTTTGCCCCTCGCGATGTTTGAATGCGGTATTCTGTTATTGTTTCGCTACGTTATTTTTCTTCTTGTTGGTTCGAGTCTTGTTTTATCAGCGGATTTATTAAAGCATCCTGCTTCTGATTTCCGAAAGTGAGTGTCGTCATGAATTGCATGAATGGGAAGGGGAAACACTTTTGAAAAAAAAAATAGAATCACCAGTTGCCCAGTCGCGTTGACTTACTCGGAAATGCTGGATGCGTTCGCAGTAGAAGTCGTTCCATCGAGAAGAGGTGGAATGACATGTCTTGTGACTGACTTTTTGCCAGATCCACCAACTTTCGTCGCGTGTAAATGTCGCTGACCGTGTTTTTATCTCCATCGCCATTCATGCTGCCACCTGCTCCGGCCATAGTTTTGTGGTTGACTGAACAAAAGGAGGCGGAATAAAGCAGCCAAATATTGTGCGTTTGCTCCAAAGAAGAATTTTTGCGAGGATCAGCTCCACCACAGCAACACACTGCGCAAGTGGAAAACGAAGTGACCAGCACCCAAACAAGTCACTGACAAACAGTTTGGCAATACATTTATCAGTTCTTCTTCCTGCGTTTATTGGGCTCGAATCTGCTGTGTTGTTGGCGGATTAGGGTTGCGAGAAGTGTGCGACACTTGTGCGCCAATTTGGTTTGCATCGAGTTTGTGCAAAAATTCGATTTTGTGGCTCATGGACAATATAGCTTGCGCACAATATAGCTACAAAAACAAACCGTGCATGTCATGAATTTTACGCCATTCTTTGACTGCTGCTTCTAAATTGCAAAGCTGCATTTCCAGCTTATCATTCTTGCGTTTCTTTCTGTGCCTTTTGTCTACGGAAGGGGGTGAACAGGACACTCTTCATGTTGTTGCCCTCATCCCGACCCACTGTATCAGCACCAGACTGCAATTTCTTTGGGATCTCAGTTGTCCTCCTCCACTCAATATGCCCAGCCTTCCCTGTTTCTGCAATAGATATGCCTGATTCATCAGCTGTGTCAAAAAATCAAACAATCCCTGGCTGTGACATTCCCATACCATTCAATAGTTGCAGATATCATGAACCAAAGCAGAGAATCCACATCATCCAGGCTGCTATGTATTCATTGGAATTACAGAATAGGATAGATATCCAGAGCGACATAATATCCCAAACATTCTCAAGAACTGTTTTGAGAAGTATGTACTGTGCCAATTTGCTCATGGAATAATGAGAAGGGTGAGTAGAGCCAAGAATCCATACAGCCAAGTGGCATGCAATTGAAAGAATGATATTGGTGATTTCTTTGTGTATTCCTATTATGTAATCATGTGTTTTGAACAATATGTGAATACTATGTGATGCTGTATTTTCATCAATGTGGGAGCATTTACAGGAGGCATCTGTAAAAACCAAACAGTTCACACCTTGAAAATTTCGCAGGGGTTGTCCCATGCCACCCTGAAAATACTTTTTCCCACACAAACAGGTGTGGGAAAGAACAACAGTACAAAAGGAGGGCAACAACAAACAACAAACAACAAATAACATTTGAACAGCAATCCTTGTCATCAGCAAGTAAGCAAAGCTCACCCTGCATGCAGATTGTAGTACCAGCAACGGCTGCTGTGTTGGAAGCAGGTGATGTGTCTTATTTTGTTCTCTGTCTCCTCCTCATGTTTCTGACTCCTTCTCCCCTGCTCTGTTTTGGGTGTAGAATCTGGCAGTGACGAGGAATTCAAAAGGGCAAAACTGCCCAGAGCATTAGGAAAGAGGGTGATAACCTGTTATGACACACTGCAATTTGGGACTGTGGCAACCAGTACTGCATGGATTGTGTCACTCTTCACACAAGTCCAACATTCGCGGGATGGCAGGAACAGGTCTGCAAAATAGTGCCTGAGTCAGCTTTTACAGTGAACGTGCTGGTACAGTGGCATGGCCGTTTCTTAAAGTCAGCCCGTTTTGCAGGGTTCAAGGACAAGGTGAGAAATCTTTGAACAAATCAAGGTTTCAATCTTATCTCAGAAATACTTAGGTGGCCTTCCCCCGAAGCTTGACAAGCACTGTTCTGGAAGCGATTTCACGTAAGAGTATGGCCAATATGCAGCAGCTGAGGCAAAAGTAAGTTTTCAAACGTTTTTTATTGGTGTTAACTGATTGGAACATATTAGCACAATCATGCGTGATTTCGTGCGTGTACACAAGGCGTTCAAATCAGAGGGCCATTTCTGCTTGGATGGCATCATTGATTTGCGCAACTGGTCCTTGTTTCGCCAGAAGTCTGACCCAAAATGGACTCGGATCAGTCAAGCAGATAGTTCTTGAAAAATATGAGATTTCACGGCCAGAGACTGTTGATCCCGATTACCACAAGGAAGCCAGCGAGCCATTGTAAGTTCAAATTATTATCTCATCATGCCGTCAAATTAACTATTTTTTGCGCAGCATCCTCGATGCACAGAAAGACGCACCAACAATGGTGCAATTAACCGAACCGGAGTTCACGAATGAGTTCCTGAGGCCAGTGCTGTCCTGGCCCTTCAAGCATGACCGCAGCATGCCCTGGAGTGGCAGTGAGGCCTGGGTGAATGCTTCATATGATCGGAAGACCGCTCACAAAACAACTGCGAGGCCAAGGTGGAGTTGGCCCATAAAGCTGATGGAATTGTACAGCTCATATCAAATGATGCCGCTGGCTATGAAATCTTGATTCTGGAGGTTTCAAGCAAGCTTTTCAAGCACAATCTGACGAAGCTGGGCACAGACGCATTCAACATTGGACGCGAGGTGATTGTCTTTATTTATTTATTTATTTATTTTTCACTGCACCTCATTTGTTTACCATTCTGTTTTGATAGATGAAGCATTGCTTTGACCATGCAATTCTTAAAGTCCAAGCACTGAGTAAGTTGGCAAAGGTTGCAAGAAAGATTGATGGTCTTTCGGCTCCAGTACCATGCTCATGAGCTGGAAATATCAGTGTTGGTATCAATGGTGAAACATGTTATGACAATTTGTAACTTGAGGACTGTGGGTACTACAGAGATAGTTATAGTCTGAAGAAGATTGTTTTATTGAGGCTGCTAATTAAACTGTCATGGACAAAGAGTTTCGCACTTTTTTCAGGGTCAGAGAAATTTTGGGCAGTGATTATGCTATCTGGGCTGTGTGAAAAGAGCCATTCAGAGGAGAGGGAGAGAAAGGGTTTGTTTTGGATTTTTTGTGGTCTATTTGAAGTCAGTTTTTTATTGCTACTTACCTCCACCAATGGAGCACTCAGGCAGGGAAATTCATTGGTTTCTTCTGAGATATTGGCAGGGCAGGGGTAGTTTTTGTTGTGGACTATGGTCAAGGTGGACCACTGGT
>QEAP01000773.1:0-10297 GCA_006535975.1 Chytriomyces confervae | reverse complement strand
TACTAATGCATTTCTTTTTTTACTTTCGACAGAACAATGCGAAAGTAAGTGTCTTCTTCACCCCCTTCTTCCCGCCGAGATGCTCCCAAACCCCCCTCCATTAAACACGACCCTCAGTCGGGTTGTATTCTCCTCCTATTATTCTCTCCCATCATCCTCCCTATAATACCCCATCATCCCCATCATATTCTCCAATTAGAGCCACTCTTTAAATATGTCTCTCACGAGACATGTTCTCTCTCTCTTTGGACTCATTACTAACTCATTTTAACACAGACTGCTTCTGCAAAACGCGAAGACCATCTTGTGTACCTCTCACGCTACGCTGACAATTGGCGTTCAAACAAGAATCATATTTTTTCAAATGACCGGCCTGATAATTACCAAGCGCAATGTTTTATTCTCAAACTTATCCGTTATGGCAGAATCAAAATCCGCCAAACCAACGATGCGTATGTGAGATTCTCGAAAGGGGAGTATGACGAGCATATCAGTTGGTATTTAGCAAACCTTGAATCGCTTGATGGCGTCGAGTCTGGTCTTCGCATCGTCTTTCTGTCGAAACAGCGTGCAGGAGAAACTGTTGGATGCAGCTCTTATAATGGCTTTTCCGCGGACCGCTGGGATTCTGCAAAAGGTTGTGACGAAGCTGGTCAAATATGGATTCGCGATGTTGAAGCATATAACAGGTTTATTTAGGTCTCCTTCAGTTAACCTACTAACAGCAACTAACAAATTTTATTTAAAGATACATGAATGACCTCAGCCCTGCTGGCCGTGATGAGTTAGCCACAATGCTCATCGCGCAACATTCTCATGTTGAACAAGCAGACATAGTACTTGACACTCTTGACCATTCCGAAGAACATGTATCATCAGTGTTGGAAGCATTCAACTTACGGCGTCACTGTGAGCTTGATGCAGCCGAATTGTCAGTCATTTATGGAACTCAAAGAAGGAATTCGAAGCAGCGAAAGGGGGAGGATAGGAGGTTGTGGAACGACATTGGTGAAATGAAACATCATATAGCAAAGCACTGCTCTCTTTGCATCGTTACTGGCATTTCACACTCTCTGTTGCCGGTTACTCTTGATAGGTTTGTTTTTTTTTTCTGACTATTTTTCTGTCACTTTGCAATAGTCCCTGATTTTTGTTTGCATATTTCGCAGATATTGGGACAGTGATGGTTGGTACAGTGCAAATGACACAGTGGTTATATCACGGCGCTTGAACGATGCGAAGCGAGCTCATCCGGCATTTGTGACGAAAGAAACTCTCAGGTCCTACCAGATTGCAGAAGGTATTGACCTTGAATTATTGCCAGCAAAAGTTGTTGCCGCAATCATGAGGCCATTTGTGGAAAGTCTTGTTGCAACCCAACTACGAAAGAGACAATCTTGTTTGATGGGCGATGTCATTGTTGTTAAAGACGATTAGGGACATTGTGGTAGCCATTTGGGATACTTTGATTTTGCTTTCAAATATTTCCTATACTTTCCTTTGAACTTTGTATAAGCCAGTAATGAAGGGCCCGTTCGGCCACGAAATTGTTTTTACGACGATTTTTCAGATCGTAATTGCGAGTCCATAAAATTGTTGGAACGCCTGTTTGGCGCTTACAATCTCGCTGAACAGGGTTCGAATAAAGACAACCAATTTATTGTAAAATCTTGCACCAAATAGAAAAGGGGAAAATGAGTGGGGAAGAGCAAAAAGATACAATAAAAATAGTCAAGATAAAACCGTCCCTTCAATCGACTTTACAAGTTCAATCTCATTCAATCCGCATTCAGCAGCGACCCTCCGTTTCCTCCTGTCTGCAACTTCTGTCGCAGATTCTAATCGCGATCCAACGAGTTCCAGCTCCTTAAGCGCTCTCTCCTCATTATTCAACCCTGGTAACAACCACCAACTCCTTTGCTTATCCACTCCCTTCAACACAACCATATCCAGCATTATTTTCGCAGCATCCCGCAACGCGTCGTTCTCCATCTCGAGGGCTTGCACTCGTTCTGTGAGAAGTTCTAGTTCTTCTGTGTCTTGAACTTGCTGCGATTTGAGCGTTGCGATCGAGTTGTCAATGTCAGCGTTGCGGGCTGAAGTTTTTAAGGATGAGCGGATGGTTTCTTCGACGACCACGGTGCCTGGGATAATGTGTGCGTGATATAACTTTGTCAATACCCCCAAAAAAAAACTTGAAAGTTGGAGATTGCAAAAGTTTACCTGCTACTGCGAATATAAAGAATTCTGCTAGAAAAGAGGTTCCCAATTCCACGGCGCGTGCTTCATTCAGCGGTCGAATTGTTTCGAGTTTGTATCCGAGAAAGCGCATTTTGAGAGTCCTTTGGGAAATTTCAAATAGCAGATTGTGAGTGAGGGTTTTGAAGTTTCGTCAAGTGATAAGAAAAAGGCATTCACTCTTCGATGGTATGGTATCCCTGGGCTACAGATATACAGAATCGCTTCCAAGTGGGATTGTTTGCTGCCTGTGTTGGCGAATGAGTCACGAGGACTGTCGATGGAGCACGTCGAAGCAGACAGGCGCCAGTAGTGCGCTTACCGAAGTCTTGAGCGAATTCGCAAGGGGCTTTGCGAGGGTGCGGATCATGAGCGCGGCAATCTTGGTGGTGGCCATCGTGGGGCTGTCTATAATATTTCAAGCAGTTTTTATTTTTACTTTACGCATTTACCAGTTAAAGTTAAACAAGTTTTGCGCTTTTTTATATCCGCCAAAAACACAGTGTTTACAATGTTTGCGTCCGTGCGTCAAGTTGGAGGATCGATCGGGTATGCTCTCATTTGGTTCTATTCAGGCCGTGTGTTGCTCGAATGTGAGGGAGACGGGACGCAATGCTGACGCCTTGAGGGGAACCCCTTTCTCCCCATGTCGATTGTTGGCAGATCCAGCGGAGCCCTCGGCCAAGCTAGAGGATACGCCACCTTGAAAGAGAGTGCGTTTATTTTCCCTATCCCTTGTTTTGCTGCCTGAACTTGCTATGCCTGACACCTGCTTCAAAAAGTCCAAATGCGATTGAAATCCATCTCCAACATTGCGAAAATCACGAAATCCATGAAGATGATTGCCTCCACCAAAGTGACAAAGGCTCAGAGAAACATGGAGACTGCGCGTGCGTACGGCCAGTCTGCAAACAGTTGAGGAGCTACTTTTTTTATTTTTATTTTTATTTTCCTATACCAACAAACCAGAACTACGCTTGCGCAGGCCTCTTGTCCCACATCGAAGTTGTCCAAAAGGAAGCTGCTAACCCACTCGTTGTTGCCGTGTCCTCGGACCGTGGTCTTTGCGGTGGTATCCACTCTTCCGTCAGCAGAGCCGTCAAACGTTACATGGCGAACCACCAGGAATCCTCCATCGCCGTGATTGGGCAAAAAGCTCGTAACCAAATCCAGCGTGACTACCGCGAAAACATTATCATGCATTTCGACCAAGTGACCAAAGTTGGTCCACTTTGGCTCGAGGCGAGCATGATTGCGGATCAGATTCTTGGAAGCAAGGCTGAAGGTGGTGCGGACAAGTTGGAGAATGGCGGAACGATTGTGTACAACAAGTTCAAGAGTGTTATTTCTTATGAGGCGACTCCTTTGGCTGTGCACTCTGCCGAAACCATTGCCGCTGCACGTGCGTAATTTTTTTTTCTTTCTTTGCAACTGGAACGTAACCATCCAAAATCAATCCTACTATTGAACGCGGGAAAATACAGCCAAATTGGCTGCTTACGAAGTGGACGATGCCATCTTGAAATCATACGAAGAATTCACGCTTGCAAACTCGTTGTACTGGGCACTTGCTGAGGGATACGCCAGTGAGATGGCAGCCAAGCGTACTGCGATGGAGAACGCGACCAAGAACGCGGGTGAAATGATCACCAAGCTCACTCTGACTTACAACCGATCGCGTCAAGCAGCCATTACGAACGAACTGATTGACATTATCACTGTGAGTATGAATGCTGTTTGTGAAGTAAATGAGTGTGAACTAACGCTGTGACTGTTGCAGGGCGCGTCTTCCCTGAACTGAACAAGAGGATGCGTTGTTTGTCTGTCCATTTCTCTTTATTCCTCCTTTTTTTTTTCACTTGTTTTCTTTCTTGTTGAAAGAACGAATGCGGCACTTGTGTCCTTGATCTGAAAACAACGAATTGCGCAATTCGAACAAAAAAAAAGAAATCCAAAAATGGGATCCTCATCTCTCGACACAACAACTGAACCCCCCAGTGAGTTGGCCTCTGCGTCTGCTGCCCACCACTCGCCCAGCATCTCATGAACCTCCCTCTCTCGTGTCTAGAAATGCACATCTCCCAGTTGGAGCTGCAAAAGGAACGCATCCCTCTCGCCTTCCGCGACTACTGTTCACATCTGCTCCCCGAACTCAACAAGTGTCGGCGGGACAACTGGTACTTGCCATGGCACTGCGAGATGGAGAGAGTTACTTGGACAAAGTGCCAGTATGACGAGTTGAGTCGTCTTTGATTTTATCGAAATTTACATCTCTTTTTTTTTTATTGATCTGTCTTGCATATTATATAGTTACCAGCGACGAATGAGGGTCTTGGAGAAGAGGAAGCGGTTGCAGGAACAGGCGCTTGCCGAGCAAGGGATCTAAAATTCCGAATAATTCTTGTACTCTCTGTGTGGATCATTGTTGGCTGTCGTATCCCATCATCTCGTATATACTCTTGTTTTTCTCGAACTGCGTGTGCTGTGGGAAGTGGGGCCTGTCAAAGGGATCGGGGGATGCGGATCGAAGCCAATCGTCTCAAAATAAAATAAAAAGCGAAAACCCGATAATGTCGAAAGATGAGCAGATATAGTTTTTATTCAAAGTTTGGGAGACTGCGCACGTATTTGTCGAGTGTTGTTCGAAACAGCTGGTTCCGGATTGGTGTGTTTGGTTTAACCAGTGCGTTCTTTTTGAAATGTTTGATAAATATTTGAATTGAAGCAAATAAATGGAGATGGGCAAATGTTCACCTTGACAACATGTTCCACGTACACGTTCGCATAGATGGACTGAAGGGTGTCGGCCATGTTGGGTGCATTCGGATCAGTAATGAGCACCAGTTTCGGACCCGCCGGCGATTCAAAGTAGTGCAGTTTATACGTGCCAGGTTTGTATGAGCGGAAGCCTTGGTTGCTTATGGAGCGAGTTCTTTCAGACCATGCGCTAGGATGCATTTGTCCTGGGTAATGTACCTGAGTTTATTGGCCATGTTTCGCAGCGAGAACACGACGCCGTACACGAGTTTCGCAGTCTCCGGGTCCCCGTCAACGTCCTTTTCCTCTGCCGCCGGCTCCAACTTGTCCTTTTTTGAAGCGTCTGCTTTCGCGTTCCATTCGGCAAAATAGATGCATTCGCACTTTTTGTTGAAGATGTGGATCGAGTGGACAGTCATTGTTTTATTTGTACCCCCCTATCACACGCCCACACACAATTCTCTGTGAGACTTGTCTAATAAAATTTTGAATTTCAACATCCACCACTGCGGCAAGTGACGAATCAACTCAACTTTTGAATAGTGTGAGGATTCTTCACTCAAATTCAGTGACGTGTATCGTGTTTGATTTGAGTGACAGTTTTCGCTGAAATGTGAAGAGTATTGTGTGTGGTCAAAGAAAAAGTTCAGCTGGCCGGATTTTTTTTGGTCAAAATCGAATGAACAACCATCAAACATCAGAACCATTCAAGCGTAGGCCGAGAGGGGCTTCGCAGACAGCACAGGTTGAGCTGCTGCGATGCCACTGGCCTTGGTTGTAAGTGGGGGAGAAAGGGCTGCTGTCACTGTACCTGCCTGTCATGGACTGCTGGTTCTTCTGGCGCGAGTTCCATCGACAACAAAAGGCGCGAGTGTCTTTGACAAGGGCGCGAGTTCCTTCCTCCCCCGTTTCCCTTTCCCTCTTTTTTCTTTCATTCTGTGTTGCTGATTGACGGGAGCGAGCAAAGGGAGTCAGTTGTTGCATGGATGCTTGAGCAGATGCGTGCAACAGCGCTGTTTGGATTAGTGTGTGTCGGCCTCTGCTTACAGACTGCCTTGTCACTGCTCTTCCTCTTCAGTATGCCTTCTCGTATCTGTCTCTACTGGGCTCAATCCCCAGAAGCGTCTGTTCAATCATTTGCTCTCTTTGCTTTCTTTCGAATTGAAAGCGATGCGCATCTTTGAACAAGTATTCTAAGCTCTTTATTATTTGATACCAGGATGCTGCTCTTGCTGTTGTTGCGCCAATCGTTTGGAATGCTGAAGAAAACGCTGCTGCTTTGATCGACCCTTATCTTCTCAATATCAATCCTCTCTGTAAAGTTACTTCAGTTCCCGTCGAATCTATTCCTGCTGGAACACACGTCACGACAGATACCCCCAAATTTGGAAACTGTTTCCCAATAGCCGTTTCTCGTCAACTTGAAGCTCACGGTATTCACATTCATCATACCACAATTCGAGCAGGATTCAGTGCCAAAATCCATCAAAATCAAAATGAGTTTCGCGCTGGCTGCCTTCCCGAAACGCCGTCCGCATTCGCATCTCGCACAGCTTGCAACGAAGTTTACGCGGAGGACCAAAATATTATCGGCACGGCATTGTTTTTGAAATGCGAGATTGTAGTTTTTGAGGAAACTCCAGGGGAGGCTGGTGGAATTGTTTGTAAGACATTTCGGCCGAACAACATCAACCTCAACAACCCTGCCATCAACATTCATTGTACTACTATTGGTCGTCACTTTGAGCGCGTCGTTCCATCGCTTCCTACTCCGGTCTCACCCATTTCTGCTGTAAGTGATATTCTTATTTGTTCTTTTTTTTCTAATATTTATGTTTTAATAGGAGGCCAATTCCCCTCCTTCGGCTCGTAATAGTGATTCAAGAACATTGGCGATTGAAACAGTGAGTTTTTGTCGAATCTTTTCTCAAA
This sequence comes from Chytriomyces confervae, assembly GCA_006535975.1. Classification (NCBI taxonomy): domain Eukaryota; kingdom Fungi; phylum Chytridiomycota; class Chytridiomycetes; order Chytridiales; family Chytriomycetaceae; genus Chytriomyces; species Chytriomyces confervae. The sequence goes on along the minus strand of QEAP01000773.1, from coordinate 3,370 downwards.
ATTCATGCAGACTCTCAAAAGAACTCATGCCGACGCATTTGATGAGGTGAGAACGAAACCATTTGGTCGATATGTCTGCTATATACTTAATATTGTTGAATAGTCGTCAGACGAGTCGGATCTCGCCTTACCGAAGAAGGCGGCAAGGATTCATCAGCTCCCGTCTCCTCCTGCTGCACTTCCACTTGTACCTCAAGAACCACCAGCACCACCACCACCACCCCCTCCTCCCGCTGACCCTGCTTCTCTTCTACCCATCTGTCGCTTCACCTTGGAATCTCTCAATAACATTCGCAAGAGGCCGTATGTCGTCAATGTCCCATATGATTTGTCGCTTACGGCGGAGAGCTCGAAAAAGGCCTGTTTGGAGGCGGCACCAGTGATTGGGTTGGACGGAAAGGCTACTCATTTGTCTTTTGAAGTTGCGTCTTGGGAAACAATGTGGGACGGAATGAATGCTAAGACGAAACGTGACCATGAGGCAGCCATTGCTGTGAAGATTCGTGAAGCTGGAATGACTCGAGAAGAATTACGTCGTTCTGGTCCTCCTTGTTCAGGCATGACTCTCCAAGTTGGCGAATTCTGGTATTCGCTAGCTTGTCTTTACGACTCCAACTTGAACGTTGCTACAACTGGACCGAGTAATTCAAAAACCAGCAGTCATGCCATTAAACTTGGTTTAGACGCAAGATGCTGTGGATGGTATGTCATTTGTTGTATTTTACAAACTTTTTTTTAACCAATAATACAGCATGGCACATCATAACACCCTCGATCTCTTGCTCAGTCGAACATTTGATATTGAAGCGGGACTCAAGGACAAAGCTCGAACCTTAATCCGAAATAACGAATGGTTTTCGAAAGTACCTCAAGAAGTTTCCTATTCGCTCGTTCTCCGAATTCTTCGAAATAACGGCTTCATACATATCCGCACCCAAGCTGACGTCATCGCGATTCGAAAACCGCTCTCCAAAGCCGATCAGGCTGAACATCTTGCTTGGATTAAGGTGACAACTCACCATGGCTTTAGAACCGGTGCCGAACTTATCCTCCTGACCGAAGCTGGGTTGAATATGCTATCGATTGACCGTTCGAATTCGAACAAGAAAATCGACCAAATCGGGCAGACGATAATCGCTGATTCTTAGGGGTTCAACCGCCTGTCGAATTCATTGTCGGAGGATGAAACGGACCAGTTGCTTGCGATGCTGTTGGCGGGAAACTATGTGGATGGTGATGCGGCTTTTCGACGAAGAAATGGGGATGGGGAGCCGAAGAAGTTGTCCAGAGAGTGGGAGGCATCCATTGTTGCCAAGTGGAGAAGTACGTCGTCAGAGGCAAAAACCCAACAGTACAACTCCAGGCGTAAAGGACCTGCTGACCCAAATTTTGTTTTTCCGGATATCCGGCTTTGGGGACCTGACGGAGGCCTATTAGAATTCCAGAGACTTTGTCGACTCAATGCAAACGCAAACGGCAATATGGTTGATGAGATGTCGGGAATCGAGTTGACTCCTGACAGTTGGGGTGTTGACCGCGTAATTAATGGTGTTGTGGCTGGAATATCTGGGGAGTATCGCAAAGAACATTGCTTATTTACACATCAACGCCTAAACGATTTCAAAGAGGTATATTTTTGTTTGCTGACACTGATTGTCTAAAAAAATGTATTCAGGCTGGAGGCCGAAAGATATTTGCAACGGTAGAAACATTGAGATTGGAGTTGCAAAGACGCAACATCATTCAGGCGGACTATCGTATCGCGACCCAGGTCATCATTCGCGACTATTTGAGTCACATTCGCGAGTTTCGAAACTCGCCAGAATATCGAGAAAATATTGACAGATTGAATGCGACGAAGGGAGGACGTTGAGAACAGTTGAAAATAAAGAATGTTGGCCAAAAAAATTACAACTGTTGTAAAAAATCTCGGCATGTGATTGGTCAAAAAAAGTACAGCCAACTGAACTTTTTTTAAAAAAAAAACTGAAATTATTTTGAAAACTTATTTTATTTCATAGTAGTAAGGATGTTCTCATCGGAAAGTGTCCGTGATTTCTACCAAAGTCTTCAGCTGTTTGAACCAAACGATTTTGCCTTAACTTACAAAGGGCACTTCATCAGCATTAAAGGAAGAAGCAGAACCATTTTCAACCAGTTCAAGCTTCCACGTAATGATAAACAACACAAGATGCTACAGATGCATATTGCAAATCTTATATGAACCAATAAAGCAACAATTATTGGAAACTATATTCTAAAGCTGGACAACACGTTTATCAAGAAAACTGATAAGACAATGAAACAACTCCAATTGGGGGGTATGGAAGTTGTTCATAACGTATTGAAGAGAAGGAGACCAGATTCACCTGAATCATCAAGAAAGGAGCGACGAATGGACACTACATCAAAGAGAAAGTGGCCAAATGCCCCGTTCGATGCTCAAAAAGAAAGACACATTGACTATTCGTTGTTCTATCTTCCAACTCTCTTCTCACAGAGGGTAATCGTGACTTATGAATTCAAGTACGTGATTCATTATGGCGATTACGATTACGAAGACAGAAAAACTGGCATTATTCGAGATATTCCTGACCATTTCATTGAACAACACCTCGATACTCTCACAAGAGAATATGCCAAGAGACAGCCATACGATTGTGATATTCTAGAAATTGATTATACTACTCAACCAGTTCCACATCAACAAGTAGCTTTATTAGAACAGAGAATGTTTGGGACAGTTTTAAACTACCACCATTTAAACCTTGCACCAAACTTTACCGATGAAAACATTTGTGTTTATCAACATTTAATAGACACATATTCAAAACACATTAAAGGAGTAACATTCGATGGTTTAAAAGGTATCTTTGAAGATGGCGAGATTGATACTGGAGTAACAACAAATCAAGTTGTCCTATTCTGCGAAAAGTACGGAATTAGCTTGTATGCCATGGATTTGGAGTTTGAAATTTTCTGCCGACACATTCCCAAAGTCAGGAATCATCATGTCCCTTGCCTGATTTATGTTGTTGCCAATAACCACATGTATCCTGTATTAGAAGAAGAGATTAGAAGGAGTATTGTTGCATCTGAGAGAACAAAGGGCACCAACAATCACAGAGTCTTCAAGGCAAAGGAGAAGCAGGTAAATACTTTTGACGGAACAATCCAAACCATACTAAATGCTCCCTATGAAACTCTTAGTCAACTTGAAAACTGTAATGTTGTTTATACGAATAGACCAGACCTTTCAGATTTGGTGGTATATTTGGCACAGACTGAACAAACTGTATACAAGTCACGAGGTAACAGGGGGCATATAGTTCGAATTGAATATAAAACCAACGTCATTATTGAAGTCAAC
>QEAP01000772.1:0-10308 GCA_006535975.1 Chytriomyces confervae | reverse complement strand
TCGAAAACGGTTCCGATTTCGATTGACCGAAGTTGCGCTGTTGATTTCTCGGTTGTCCAAGAGATGAGAGAGTTGAGAAGCGTGAATCCGACTTTCTTTCGGAGGGTATCGACGTAGAGAATACGTGGTTGGACCTTTTTTATTCGCGGGCATGTAAAGGCAGAAGGTTTAGAAATCAGCTTTCAAGGGAAATCAATCGTTCGCAAAATATATTCACCTTCATGCCAGCTTTAAAGTTCTTCGCCAAGTCCATTCCATCACCAGCTTTTTCGCCCAAATGGCCGAGCTCGATGTTTCCTTCAAACAGTCCCATGAACGAAACAATGATTCCCGACCCATCGACGGTAGTTTTCACTCTTGATGGAATCAGGAGACCTGGCTTAAGGGACGCAAATGAAAGATTGTGGGACGTGGGAACCTGGCGCAAATAATCAAAGTTAATTACAAACAGAACGGCAACGATTAAATGAAACTCACAATTGACTTCGCAATAGCCTCAGGGTCAGCAGTAACGCCAACAGTTCTCTTGGAATCATCAATCGAAAGCACAGACACATAAAACACTTGGCCAACAGCCAAGGTGGTCTTTTCCGCAGAATCGAAAGATTTGATGAAAGCAGCCGCGTGTTTTTTGTGCAAAAATCCATGCGTGGCACTGTCTTTGAATCCAAACGAAAGAATGTATCCATTGTCTTCGTGGCTCTTGACGGATGCCGACAGAGTCATTCCTGCACGAATTTCGTCGACATTAATTGTGGAGTTGATGCGCTCGGGTTTGATGGAAAGCTCAATTTTTCTTTTTGCTGCCTGATCCTGCGCTTTTTCAGTGGTGATTGCGAGGACTGGAAGTGACTGCCCAATTTTGAAAAGGTGGTTCAGAGATGGGAGGGACGATTCCTGCTCGGCTTCGTCATCGCCATCTTCGTTTGCAGCAACGCGTTCGACAAGATCAGTAATTTCCTGCGAGATTTCTGTGATGGAGACGGCGCCCGTCATTTGGTTCGGCAGGGATACGATCAGTTCCAGGTCGTTGATTTCCTTGATAACACCGAGAAGAGTGAAGCCTGGATTCAGTTTCTGCAGTTTGAAATACAACCGGTTAATGGCAACGAGAACGCCAATGCACACGAATTCATATGAAAACCTTGAAGGTGAGTGCTGCAATGGTATCGGACTTCTCAGCCTTGCTCTTGTCGCCGGTTCCAGATTCGCTCAAATCCGAGTCCGCATTCTTCTTTCGCTTCTTTGCATCCTTTCCATCTTCTTTCGCCGGTCTCTTCTTGTGCTTTTTCGAAGGTGATTCCTCGCTGTCGTCGTTGGCAAACAAGTCTTTCGCGGCCTTCTCGTTGACGTCTCTGAGCTCGAGCGATGTCAGAGTCTGCGACTGCGATCCACCACGCGGGAAATCGACTGGCGCTGCTGCAACGGTGACGGCTGCTGTCTTCTTTTTGCCCATCTGAAATTTGTGCGAGTAAAAAAAAAAAAGAAAGAAAGAAAATATTTTGACCTTTATTTACAAGTGCTGGCTGCATATCCATCTCGCAAGTTACAACATTTCACTGACTGCCGTTCACAGACTCGTGTCCAGAGCGCTGGATGGAAATCTGCAGTTTCTTCAACAACCGCCGCTCAATCACATCGCATCGGAACTTGAAGTCCATGCTTTCAAAGTAGCTCGTGTACGCCTGCGCATCAGCGTCTCGCGAATCTTGCGTATCGTCAAAATTGCAGCTGACCATCCATCGAAACGTCAACAGCAAGACTTTATGGAACTCGGCCATAAACTCTTTTTCTTTCGACTGTTCAAGCATCCAATCGATTTCTTTGCAGTATTTGGTGCGTTGGCCTTTTCGCAGAGTTACAAGGCTTTTCGACATGGACATAAGGTGGTGAAGGACATCGGGCGCTTCTGCTGTCTTGATACTGATGCAGAAGCGGAGAAGAAGCTGGTCCGCCGTAGCCTCAACCTCCTTAGTGGAATCACGCCGTCCCATGCCGTCCTCTTTAATGTACCAGTCCGAAATTGCGTCGATTACTATCCAAAGAACCGCTGACTGTCGAGAAATCTGTTTTGGGGGCTTTATTGTCAGTGCTTACATTAAAGTCCATAAACGAGATACAGACAAATGACGCATCCTGTTTACAGAGGAGACTCAGAATGATCCGACAGTGTTTTTCGGATCTAGTCTTCCATGATGCCACATCGTCCTTCTTGACAGCATACTGCATGATGCAGGTCGTCACCCGCAAACAACAGGCTTCAAACACAAGGCCTTGTTCTGCACGGTAGTCAGCATCAATGTCGGTGCCAGTCTTAAGATTGTCTCATTTAGTAGCGCCAAAACGGTAGCTAAATCCCCACTAACCTGTGTCGTGCTCTGCGTCTCGGCATTCTGCAAATACACTTTCGATGCTTCTTCGACATTTCCTTGGCAGCATTGAACAACGGCTTGTTGCATCATGTAAGATGCTGTGACTTGCACATCGCACATGTTGCCCATGTACCACTTCATGTTCTGCTCTCTGTCGTACTCTGCTCCAGAAAAGTCTCCCAGACTGAAAGAGATAAAAAAAAATAAATACATAAATACACATCACAATAAACAATCCGAGAATCTCACATGATCATAAGCTCTGCAATCTTTGAGCGACACCAGAACGCGTCCTCGGAGGCTCCCAAGCCAATCGAAATACGAATCGACTCCAGCTCCTGAAACTGCTCCAACGCTTCCTTCCACGCCCCAACCTCCCTCGCACGCGCTGCCTTTTCCCGAATCAACTCAACATACAAATCCGTCTGCACCGAACTCATGGATTCAATTCGATACTCTTGAAGAACCTTCTGATACAACAAGTCGCTCTTCTTGGTCAACTCACGACTTAGGGACTTGAATCCGAGCGACATTGCAGTTTCCGCCGTTTGCAGAAAGTTGAAGCAGTACCGCAGTGTTTGATCCTCATCGCAGCCCATGATGAGCGTTGCCAAAGAATTGAGAACGTAGAAATCCGCCGTTTGGCTTCGTGATCCCAGGATACGCAGGATGCCACTAATGGCTGCTGATACTTCTTCGACTGCAGAGTCTTGGGCGTATCTATCACCTGCGGACGAGAAACTTTCAGCTTTGCTGACCATCAGATGCCGGCACGCTGGGAACTTTTTGTGCAGCATTTGGGTGGAAGTTCGATACTGCGCTGAAGATGGTTGCTTGATGAAACGTTTGATCATTTGGATGTACAGTGCAGCTTGAATAGTTCGAGCAATGTTGTATTTGGGGAGTTTCAGACCCATCATGGACAGGGAATGGTAATAGTGGTTAAGGGCCACTTGCCGGTCACTGTCAAATTTTTGTAAGATTCTGTGTTGATATAACCCAAATACAACTCACCCAGAATGGAAATAGAGACATCCAAGCAACCGCGATTCTTTCGCCATCTCCAACGCCGTACATTGCAACCGCCCTTCCCTTCGAACGCTCGACAACAACTGATAATACTCGAGCGCCTCAGACGATCGAAACATGTTCACCGACTCAATAAACGCCTGATACAACAAACGCTGCTTTTTCTCAAACTGTCCGTTCAACTGCATCAAGTGGTAAATAAACAGTTGAGTAAAATACGGCCTCCGGTCTGTGCCCTCGTTCTTTAGCTTTTCCTCGTAATACTGCGCAAAGAGGCCATGCATTTCCTCTCGTTTGGACGGAATCACTGTCGACAAGATGCCTTGCTGAATGAGGTAATGCGAAAACGCGAGACAGTTTACGTTTTCTCCCTTCTTGATGAACCGGTACTTGTCTGCGCTAATAATTTGGTTGTACAGGCTTGTTGGGGAGCAGTCGATAGTCGCAAGTCTTTCTTGCAGACTCGGCGATGAAAGAACGATGGAACTGATTTCGGTGAGGTCGAAATGCTGGCCGCTCACTGCGCTCAATTTCAGAATGATTTTGATACTTTTTGGAAGCTTATCGAACCTGGGGGGGGGGAGGCCAGTTGGCGTTAACGGTTTTGATTCAACTCGAAAGAACCAAAAATTCAAAATTCTTACTGCGACACCACCGCTCCCACCGCTTCCGAAGGCAACTGAAACAGCGTACTTTCATCCGAATACGAAAGAACTCCATTCTCCACCTTCAACAACGACTCTTCATGAAGCATATTAATAAATATGTTTGCTACAAGCGGGATGCCTTGACTCCGCTCCAACACATCGTTGACAAGGTGTGATGAAATCTTGTCGGTGCCTTTAAGGACGGATCGAAATTTGAGCGCGAGGAGTTCTTGGATTGCGTCTTGTTGGAAGGGGGCGACGGAGAGGTCGTGCTTGCAGAGGCTGCTGATTGTTCGAAATCTGTCGACGTGGAGTTTGCTCCATTCCTGCGTAATTGTGATATGGTGTTAATGGTTTAATGACCACCCAAAAACAACACTCACTTCAACTGGCCGGGAAACCATGATACAAAGCACTTGCGGACACATTTTCAAAATGGACGACAACAAATCATACGAATGACTGTCGCACCACTGCAAATCATCGAAAATAAGCGCAACACGAAACCCAATCATCGTTAGACTCTCAAACAGCTTCGAAAAGATGCCTGCAAGCCGTGGAATAATCTCAGAAGACATTTGCGTTGTGTCAGAACCTTCCATGATCCCAGGAATAAACCTCAGCGAGTCAATCGATGACTGCGGTTCCCCCAAGTGATGCAAATACTGAACTATCGCGCCATGGTCCAGAAATGTGGACATTGTACTTTTCAAGTTTGAATCCTGCGATCTTGCACCGATTATACCAGGGAACGGTGCGTCCAAAAATTTGCTGCTGGAACTGTTCATCTTGCGCATTACACCCGCTTTCCGAAAGGATCCGTCGCGTTTGAAAGAAGGATCACGGTTGAGATTTCCAATGGGAGGAATCATGGATGATTTTCGGGTGCTCGTTTCAGTTTTGGGGCGGATATCTCCATCGGAAAGCTTGTTGCCACTTCCGTGTGTTGCCTCTCCCGTTGAACGACGGATGAGCAAGTTTCTCATTCCGTCGACAAGTGAAGATCGCCTACTTGAAGGCCTTTCAGTAGTTGGTTCCGGCTTCACCGTGTTTCCCAAACTAATCATTGGTGTTGCTGTATTATCTGTAGCTTGCAGCATAACTGGAAGCGTGACACTAGGCCTCCGCGAACTCAATGCACTTTCCAAGATACTCAATGCAACGGATCTTCTTCTATCGAAATCTGCGGGTTTCACCGAGCTTCGATTTGAACGGGAAGCTGCGGAATACGATAACCGGCTTGTACGCTGACTTCCTGACGGGGTAATGTCTTTCATGTCTACGCGTTGTTTAATGTGATGTGAGAGTTCTCGCAAGATTTCTCCAAAGATGTATAGCGGTGCTTTTTGCTGGTGTTCCAAACTTTGACTGGAACTGTGAAAAAAGCAACCCTGTCGTTCAGCATTCACCCAAAAAAAAAATTAACAATGCGCTCCATCAAAACTCACCAAAGCATGATACGCCGATCATTGCTCAATTGCGCCTCACAGAAACGCTTCAGCTGAGACTTTCCAACCCCGCTTCTTCCGACAATTAAAATACTTTCGCTATTGTCTGCTTTCCAAGATCCAATGATACTTTGTAGTCGCATTTTCTCCAAGTCTCTTCCAACTAGCGAGAACTCGTCGTCAACAAGTTTGGCGGAACCTAATCGCGATTTTTTGCTGGGACTGTATATTTTGACAGGCTCCGCGACGCCTGCGAACATGCCAACATAAGCGGTGTGAACATCAACAACTCTGCTTACAAAAAAAAACAGCTTACCTTTGATAACAACAGGAGGCAAATCCGCTTTGTACGTATACGTATCATTACTCCCACTATAAGTCTCCTCATCACAAAGAATCCCGCCCTCACACTGCGGCAGACACATGAACCGCGCCGCATTATTCACACTCACACCCAATATCGTTCCATCACATCGCTTCGTATTCCCAACAATCCCAGAAAACACGGACCCAGTTGCAACACCAATCGAAAACCGATCTCCAAACATTTTCTTTAATGGTCCAAGCATATGCAGCGATGCGCCAATCACGAGCGAAGATTCCCCCTTTTCATGCGAGAATCCATCGAGTCCCCATACCAGCAACGCAGTGACGCCTTTATCGTCGCAATTAAACTGCCGTAAACACCCTTCAAATTTAGAAATCGTGTTCAAGACAATTTGCATCACTTGCTGCAACACGTTCAAACTGTCGGGTTCATGAAGTGTTTCTGGTTTGAAGGTGGGCATTTTCAAGAACAGGGTTGCAACGTTTCGGAGTTGATCATAGTTGTCAAAGATGGATGAAATGTTGTTGACAAAACTCATGCGGTTCATTGGAGGAGTGCTGATGCTGGAGATGGTTGCGGATTCCGGTCGTTTACGTTCAATGAGGGTGTTTTCGAGGAGCCGTTTGATTCCGTCGTCCATAAATGCAACAGCGCGAGCCGCGATTTTCGACTGGTCTTCATCGGGCATGGCAATGTTGGCTACCGAGCGAATCACAGGGATCGACTTTTTTTCAAGCAACAGTTGCAAATGCGCCAGTTTCTCATTCAGCGGAATCACCATTTCAAACGTATCATCTGACGAAGAAGACATGATGCGATACTTTCTTCCAACACTCTTTTTCAGTTCGGAATGGTTTTGAAGTTGCGTTTGAACATGGCCCGTCAAAATGGATACAATTTCAGGACTGAAAACAACATCGCCTTCGACACCGAGCGCCAAATATTCAGCTGCAGATTTCATTGAATCCCCTGCAATGAAATATTCCACGCGTGATTCGGATCCCATTTCTTTGACGTCGTATCCGCTTCCAACATGGATATGCGACGTGCAGCCAAACCCGAGCCCAATATGGATTTTCAATGCGTGCGGTTTCCATGCGATATCTAATCCACCGTCGATGCTCGTTGAAACTTCTGTTGGAGATAGAGACTGTCGTCTGGATGCGACTGTCTGGCTTAACAGCGAGTTACGGTTGGGCAGCTGTAAATTCCCGGGATTTGCTGACTGTTGCCGGAGTCGTACCGGCGGTAGCGGAGATGCGCTTGGCGTTAAATTTGATGAAAGGGCCGGTTGGTTGATTGAAGCTGAAGCTTTTCTCGAAGTCCCACCAGTCGGGAAATTGCTCGCGACAGAACTTCTTTTCCCAGAAACATGCACAGTAGAAGTTCTAATAATATTTGCTGGATTCAAAGGAGATTGAGTAGTTGTGGCGAGAGGTATTGTTGACGTTGGTGAAGTCGATGCAGCCGCGTCTTTTGAGACGGTGGGTATCATTATATGGTAGTCTGAGAAGAACGAAAGCAGTTCCAGACAACATAGCATGGCTTTCAGAGTCAGGAATTCCTTTTCTGGGTCCGAAAGTGGGGCTTTTGAAGACCTGTGTTTTTTTAAATGTCAGAGTGGTTTCAATACCAACAGAAATACACTCTGGAATACTATTTTACCAGCTCGCGATGATGGCATCTCCCGCGAATTTGACGACAGATCCGTACCCATTCTGCACGCGTTTGATGATTTCAATGATGGGTGGGTTGAGCAGCTCTTTTGCTTTTGCACCGCCGTCGTTTCCGTAGTGCGCCTTCAACTGACTCGTGATTTTGGAGTATCCTTTGCGGGTTTTAGATAGAGTTAGATTCGGTCCATGTGTGGGATGTTCTGGCTACCTGAGATGTCAATGATGGCAGTCAACCCAAACTCTGAAACATCGGCCCACGGCGGCTCGCGCACCGACTCGGTATCCAGGATCAGATCGCGGACATGCTGGGGTATCAGGCTGAGAAGACTCATTTCAGCTGTGGTTCCGGCCATGTTTCGGATGTCCAAGAACAACTTTGGTGGTTGGGGAATTTGTCCTCTGAACAAAGATTGACTGACACTTTGCAAATCTTGATAAATCATCCCCACCGTCTCCTAACCGTCTCCTAAAAGGATTTTTAAGACGTGGTGTGGTGGTTTGCATCGTGGAGGTAGGCAGTGAGGATCCAGGTCTGCATTGGCTCCACCCAGTGCACTGCACACTGGCTCCTCTGAGTTCAGGTTGATACCAACTGCCTCTCTGCTACCACAACAGCAAGAACCCATGAACATGGCTGTACAAATGGCTGTATGGACACATGCAGCGCTGTTGTCGCCGTAGTTGTGCTTCATGATGACATCATCACTGTCAAGATGACTTTTCTTGACGCGACTTGCTTTTATCAACAGCGCGACAAACAGAGCGCCAAAACCAAAACCATTTTCACACTTGGAATTCCATCTACAATGCATCCAACGCCCCGCGCTACTCTGCGGTCCAAGAGGCACTCGCTGCTGGCAACCACCACAAAGACCATCTTTAGCTTATGGGCCAAGCCGACTGTAGTCTTGTTAAAGAAGGCACTGCCGCTTTGTATCGAGTGTCGCAAGGTGAAATCCCATCTTGAGCCCCCCCACGCATCCACACGACACACTTGAATCTAAAACAATTGCAAAAAGGCATATCTGATCACCGCCGGACACACGCCAAACAGCAATTCACCCAAAAGCACTCCAAAATCATTCCTTGCCCTAGTTCGGAGGAACCCAAGCAGTCCTGCCGTGCATGAAGAAGTCGACCATCACTTAGACCATGCAAACTGTACAAACTGTGCAGGTCCTTCAAATGATCTTGTCGAGGTTGTTTCTGAACAAGAAGCAACGGTTTCCGATTCCAACACCCCTTCCTTGGAGGCCCCCGAGTCCCCGCATGAATCACCCAGCATTTTTTCAATGACAAGGGAGCCAAACAGTCCTATGGTACTTTCGGATGTACCTGATGTCGACCTTAGCTTTGTTTCACAAGAGACAGGCAATGACCTTGTCGATACGGTTTCAGAACAAGAAGCACCAGTTTCAGATCCCACCATACCGTCCGTGGAAGCGCCCGAGACCCCGCATGAGTTACCAAGCATTTTATCAACCGCAAGGATACCAGAGGTTGACCTTAGCGTAGTTCCACAAGAAGCTGAGGAATCGCATAGCAGCACGGCAACGACCAAAGCTACACTTCCTTATCTTGTCGAAGTTGTCGCTGAACAAGACGGCCCAGTTTCCACCAACAACACTCCTTTTTTGGAAGCACCTGAGACCCCGCACGAGTCACCAAGTATTCTTTCAACCACTTGGGAACCTAGCATCTCTATTGTAGTTTCGGATATACCAGAGATCGATCCGGCCTCAGTTCCTCAAGAAATTGGAATTGGGGGTTCGCAAAGCACGGCAACGACTGAGCCTAAATCCACCTACAAACCACCGGCCCTGCAGCATCATCGCGCCAAATCAGAACCTACACGCCAACATAAAAAGACCCATCCAAGAAAACGCGTCACCATTCACAAAGGCTCCAATAAAGAGCACCAAATCTCCAACAAAAATCAACCAACATCCACCGAGCAGTCACTGGCCAGTCCACCAGAAATGATGTCCCCACCTCAAAAACAAACATCTCCGCAAGTTCCAAAACGGAAGCCATCCCAGCTGAAGAGGAGGATATCGGTTGCAAGCACTCGCGTTTCCAACTGGTTCACATTGGTCAAGAGCAAGTTTCGAAGGAAACGTGCGCTTTGAGAGAAAACAAAAAAAGGAGTTGCTGATATTTATGCACTTGATAGAACTTAACTTTATATTTTATTCGGACTTCCATGCTTTCAGTTCGTTGCATGACATCATCTGGAACGAATTGACTGCGTCCAGTTTCTCTTCGTTGACAATGCTTGAAAAGAAACCGTGCGACTGCGAAAGAAGCTGCGATTTGTGCTCGCTTTCCAAATAGCAGCGATACACCAGTGTCCGATAATGCTGTTTACAACAAAGAATAAATATACATAACAATCAGATATTCACACAAACTTTACGCAAACCTGTTTTTCAACGCCCTTTTCAAATCGCAATAATTTGCGCGCATTCGCGCCAGAGAAATGCAGGGAAAGCATTTCAGGATTAACGTAGTACGGAACATGATTCAGGAAAGTAGTTTGCTCGAGCGTGTACGCCATCCCAGCATCCCAACTGAAAGCCCCTTTTGCAACACTTGCATCGACAGGACTTCCCCAAATAGATGCATAGAGCGCCAATACCACGTATAGAAGAGACTGTAAGCACAGCAAGGCAACGGGTATCAGCTGTGCGGAATGCATCCAACGCGGCAGAGGCGCGAAACTGAGTTTTTCCAGTTTGATAAAGTTTGATTCGAGAGGTGATTTTTTGAATAATCTGCGGTAGTACGGCCCAGCAGTGAATCGAATAT
>QEAP01000770.1:0-10375 GCA_006535975.1 Chytriomyces confervae | reverse complement strand
TGAGGTAAGCGGTGGGATATGATTCAGGGCCTCCTCGCGGCTCCCACTGGAAACGAGAGCAATCTCGGCTGACACTGAATCGCTTTTATTTTGCTTCTTTCTTGTGGAGCTTCTCTCAATAAAACTTGTGGATTTCGATATTTTGTTTCATTGACGGAGTCAGATACGCGTATCTTATTGACGCCACTCTCGAGTTACTCGTCTTAGGTCCGTGTCTGGTTGCCAAATGTCAAGCGCGACATTTGGCTTAGTTGTCATCCTGATTCTTGTGACTTTCATCAGCCACACAGAGAACAGCCGCTTCGTAACTCACTTTGTTTTTGCATCCTTCCAATACTTAGAAAGGTACTACTTGATCGAGTTTTGTGAGCAGCAGCTGGGTGAATCACTTGCAAAGGAAGCAAACGAAAATGGCGATCGGTTGAAAGAAAAAAACCGAGCGTACCAGGGGTCGAACCTGGAATCTCCTGATTCGTAGTCAGACGCGGTAACCATTTTGCCATACGCCCGTGAAATCTTACAAAAATTTAGTAGTATTTATTAGTATTGAAACAAAGTCCCTGAATACAATAGATTTCTCTGCTTTCTCAAGCTTTGCGATTGCACTGTCCGTCTGCTTGCATTTCTTAGCAAGCAGTTTCAATAGCAGCAGCAGCAAACGTTCCATTTACTGCAGCTTTCCGGTCAGATGTGAGGCATGACACTGTAAAAAAATAAAAAAAAGACCAGCTCTCAAACTCACAACCCCTGTCAATGACCAGCAAGAAGGAAAGGTACCAACAGCAGCTACGCACACCCGGGATTCAGCTTCGAGCTACACGGAGCAAAGGTCGACATGTGATGGCGAGCGAATCCTTACCCAAGGGGACCTTAGTTGTCAGTGAGGAATCAGCTGCATTTGTGCTTCTTAAAGCATCCATGGACGAACTGTGTCTCCGCTGTGTTCGACCTCTTGATGAAGGGGATTCTAAAGGTCAACAACAGTCGCTGTTTGGATCGGCTGGAAACTCAAAGGGCGTTGTGTGCGGGGGATGCATCAAGCAGACGGTAAGTAGAACTTGCATTACCTTGAGCGGGGACGCTAAATGGCTTCGTTATGCAGTACTACTGCTCCTCAGAATGCATGAACTCAGATCACGAGCGTCACTCCCTCGAATGCGAGGTTGTGCGGCATTTGCCAGGCATCACTGCAATGCATTCTACCGACTACGCACTCATGAGACTAGTTCTTGGTGTACTCGTGAACCGGTACTTGGAGACAGTTGCGACGATGCCTTCGACACGGACGCCGACCGAGTTTGTGTTTGATTTGGTCTCGCATCGAAAGACGTGCGATCCAAAGTGGTTGGCGTGTGTGGAAGCATGTGGTTAGTAGGTTTTTTATGCCTGTCTCTGCTGCTGTTGATGGACAAAAGTCGATCCGAAAGCAAAGGTTCTGGTTATGGATCCTTCAAAAAAAAAAAATCTTGTTGGACTTCAACTCCACAGTATTCTAACCCGCCGTTTATTCTGCATCAGCGGACGACTTTGTGCAGTACCTGCCCGAACACCTGTCTATCCCCGCATCCGAGATCGTAACCCTAGCATGCCGCATCAACTCCAATTCTCACGCAATGGTAGACCCGACCGGCAACACGAACCAAGAAGTCGGCGTGGGAATGTTCCCAATGGTAGCCATGCTCAACCATGCATGCGCACCCAACTGCAGCTTCGTAAGCACAACGCACGGACGCATGATTGTACGCACGTTGAGAGATGTGGAGGCGGGAGAAGAGCTATGTGTCACGTATGTTGACTTGTGCACGCCGCGAAGTGAGCGAAGGGGAAAGTTGCTGGAAACGAAACATTTCTGGTGCGAGTGTGAGCGGTGTTCTTGTTTGAGTGGTGAATCGGAGGATGCTTTTTTGGACGCAATTCTGTGCCAGGAATGCAAGTCACCAAGCGCGTATTACTCTTCAAAAGACGGAGAGAGTACTTGCACACAATGCGGATCCACAATCACACAAGAACAACTCTCGCTCGCTTCATTCAAGGCTGAACAAGCTCATACGGATGCCCACGATCTTTTTAAAGCACGGCACACAGATAGCGCACTCACTGCTTACGCGCAATTTATCCAACGCTTCGAAAACACGGTGCTGCATCCAAACCACCACCTCCTCATCAGTGCGTATGCAACAATGATGAACTGTGCCCAGCGATTGCGCGATTACGTTTCTGCAATTCGATACGGATCTCGCGTGATTCAAAAGATGCGGCCGCATGTTCCCTCCAATTGGCCCGAGTTGGCGGATTTTGAGTTTCGCATGGGTGAATTGTGGGAGATTGTGGGTATGGCTGTTGTTGAAGGGATTATTGCTCCGAGTGAGTTGGAATCGTTGGCAAATGACGGATTGATTCAGGTTCAGAGTGGCGCTGAGAGTTGTCAGGAAGTGGGTTCATATGTTGTGCGAGAGCACGCACTGAGATGCTTTGAGACGTGCCTGTCCATGCGCCGTGTTGCGTATGGAGAAGAGCATGTGCGCACAATCGAAGCGGGCGAACAAGTCGCGCGTCTGAATGAGCGTGATCAGGAACGGCCCGTGTTCACAGAATATAAATAAATGTCACTGCTCCACTCCTTTTACAATACTTTCTATGCCCTTCTCAATCAGCAAAGAAGCAGCCTCAGCTGCTTTGCAGATCTGCATGCATCATCATTCGCATTAGGCAGAAAGCAGATCCACCATTGAAACAATCACAGTGCATGAGCTTTATTCAACGTCACGCATCAACAGCCATCCCAACTTTGCTTTATTTAAAAGTTTCCACGTTCACTGACTTTGCCAACATGGTAATGAGTGGCTGGCTGTTTCGCCATGTTTTTATTCCATACGCGCTGCGATTTCTCAAGAGGCTTCGTTTAATTCAAGTGAGAGCAATTAAATAAAAAAAACAGAATCCGAGAGGTTCTGCTGCTTCCTAGTTTAATCGTCATTTATTGTGTTATTTACGTTCATTTCTTTGATTTTGTTGGTATAAAAACTGGTGGAGTAAAACAGCTTTATTTCCCATCAGCGCGCAATAACAAATATAAGTTCGCACACCGAGACAACCTCAGGGTCAAAATAACGTGTCAGTAATGCTCTTGCAAGAATAAAAAAGGTTCGTCACCTGAATCAGTCGTCAGTCATCCATGCCTTAAAGGGTCACCCTCAGAACCAGACATCCGGCTGTGTTCTTGTCTGCAAAACCAGATCAGCCACGCACCCGCGTGATTGACTTGAGAGCTGCAGATGGGTTCCACCAGCGACGGCTGATAACTCAAACGGCTAGACAGCCTCAGCACGAAGATAAAAATCAATGTGGTTGGTTCGAAGCTACAGACGATTCCACCGCCGGTGGCTACAAATCAAACGGCTAGAAAGCCGCAGCACGAAGATAAAAATCAACGTGGTTGGTTTGACATGCAGTTGATTTTGGACTCCTTTTTTTCGTTTGCTTAATTCGCTGTTTACTATTATTATTTATAATTAAACTAAATATTTACGTGAAACGTTAAACATGTCAGCCATCGTCGCCGCCCTTCTCCCGTCCATCATCCTGGGCCAGTCCCGCAAGCGCCTCACAGCAGCACTGCCAGAGACACTTCCGAATGCCGTTCTCGTTGCGGGTCTCGCGGGAGGGATCCAGGCCGGTGTGGCGCTGGCTCTCAAGGTGCCTAGTGCCCTCGAGAAGGCGCCCGAGCACAAGGAACTTGTCGCGCGTTCTGAAAGGAACTTTTGGCCAGTCTTTTTCAGCACTATCTTGCGCAAATCGGCTGGATTCGCCGTCTTTTTCTTGGTTTGTGCAACTTGGTGCCCCTTGTGTCATTCTCTCTCTTGGTAACACTCGTTTTCCGGACACGACTAGATCTTTGATGCTTTGAAAGCGAAGCTAGCCGCCACAAAAACACCATCCTCCAAAGCCGCAAGAGCCGCCCAAAACCTCGCTGCAGCAACCCTCGCAGCCACGTTCTACAGACTTACAACTTGGTTCATTGACGGCAAACTACCCGCGCTCCCGAGCGCGTCCGAAGATGGAACCGATGCAGAGAAGGTGTTTGGTGGGCGGAAAGGGGGGAACCCGTATGAGGCCGCGTTGGAGCAGATAAAGGGAAGTGTGTTGAAAGCAGCTGTGCCGCTGGTTGCGATGGATTTGGTGCTGGGAAGGCCGTCGTGGTGATTTCGCGTGATCGTAAACAAAAAGAATCAAAAGCAACCTGCATTTTATTGAGAGCGGAGGGGACTAGAAGACCATGTAAAAAGAACCAGAGAGAATGATCAGGCGCAGGACTTGTGCCATGGATAAACGCATCCCTTAGAAGAACGCGCGCCGCAGCACACGGTCCCCGCAACACAGGCCATGGGGACCGAAGGCACTACAGATGCATACTCTACGTCAGTGAAAGACTAATGACTAAGAATCAATGACTCAACTCTGGTCGGCGCAGATGTAAAATATCGGAGACTTGTTTTCAGCGCAGACAATACGATTGTCACGGACCCCAGTGCAGTTTGGCATGTTCATTGGTGGACGCCTGTTGGGAGCGGCAACTGCAAGCGCAGGGATCGCGAGAGCGAGGACTGTGAGGCTGGGGAGGGCGTGCATTTGATTTTGGTTTGTTTTTTTTTGTTTCGGTTTGTTTTGATAATTGACTTGTCGCTCTTTCTCTCTTCCGCCGACATAAAATCTCAGCTGACACGCGACAAACTCCTCACACGCGAATCCTCCAACATCCTCTTTGTCTCCTCCTGCTGCATCTGCTGCACCCCTTGGACCCCCTTCATATGGGACACCTTCACCATCCCATCCGCCTCCTTCATAAACACGCCCAACTGATTCAACACAAAAAACTCAAACTTGAGTTTAAGCGAGTAAATCAACCCCTTCATCATGTTCTGGTACCCGTACAACCCCACGTACTCGACAACCAGCATCGCCACATCCAGCACAAGTACCACCAAGTTCGCAGACATGGAGTGCCAGAGAAGTGCACGAGCGTCTCTTGTGCTTTCGACCGTAGTGGCCATACTGCTTGTGTTTGTAACAGTACAAGCGAGCGACACTTTACGCAGATAGACAAGGTACACGAGGCCGAGAAGGATTTCTTGCAGTGCAAACAGCGTCATTTGAATCGGCTCGATGACAGCATACCCGTCCACCCAGAGCGAAGAATTTGGAAACACGCGCTCAAGGACCGTGAACATGGATGTAGGAATATGGCAGAAGAAGAAATTGAATGCAATGAGGAACAGGATTTTGCGGCGGTGCTTCGCAGGGACTCCGAGAAGTCTTAAGCGAGAGTATAACGTCATGGCGAACCCCGTCACCTGGTGTTTAAGTCAGTGAGAAAAACTACTCTCTCTTAAACAGTTTCAAACGTATGTACCATTCCCCACCAGCCAAGTGTGCATGGAACCACGGCTCGCAGAACATTTGCCTTGTCGCCGTACAATTCAAAAAACAAGGCCACCATTGATAAGCTGAAAATAATTGTGCCCGTACAAGCCACCAGCAGCGACACACAGTACAAGGTGTTGTACCGCTTAAACGTGGTGAGGGTGATGACAAGCACTTCTAGACAGTTGAAGATTCCCACTGACGTGGCTCCCACTTGGAAGTAGTTTTGCGCCATTTGTGCGGCGCTTGGTGTCATTGCTGTTTAGTGGTACTCTACGAGCGCGATCTGGCCTGTCAAACGGCGGGTTATCAAATGTGTGAAGAGGGGTTTCGGAGTAAATCTTCCAAATTGTTTTAACTAGTCAGTGCTGACAATCTTTGGAAGAAAACTAGACTGCGTCAAAAGCCAACCGCTTTTTGTTACAAAAAAAAAGAGACAGGTTTATTTCACGCAAAGATCGTTCTAATCTTCCATCATCGAGACTCCTTGAGAAAGTAGAAACCTCACTGGAATGGGCACCTCAACTCTTTCACTTGAGTCTGAAATGAAACGCCTTGGGCCTTGTCACCGCGTCAAACCCTAAACTCGACAAAGTCACTCCACGTCCAGAGTCCTTGACTCCGCCCCATGGAAGCGCCGGGTCCAGGTAATCGCAGCGGTTCAAAAACACGGTGCCACATTCGAGTTCGTTTCCAATTTTGTAAGCAGCGTCGGCGTCTTTTGTCCAGATGGACGCTGTCAGCCCATACTGCGAGTCATTCATGAGTTGGATGGCTTCTTCATCCGAGTTGACCTGTTTGAAATGCCCTGATGAGAACAAAAAGAGTGCAAAATGGAAAGAGAAATCATCACCTTCATGACACCAACAATCGGTCCAAATGTCTCTTCCGTCATGACTTTCATGCTGTGATCCACATTGATAAGCACTTGCGGCGCCACAAACGCGGTCCCCGGTTTCGCCACATTCGCAAACGCCGCCTCACCCACCAACTTTGTTGCTCCCTTTAAAACCGCCTCTTCAACTTGTGCATGGATGGCATTCGCAGCGGCAACGTTCACAACTGGACCCAAATTGGTTTTTTCGTCAAATGGGTCGCCCAAATTGTACTGCGCGGCAGTGTCTGCGGCGTGGCGGATAAACGCGTCATAGACTGATGCGTGGACATAGACGCGTTCAACACCGCAACAGGATTGGCCGCTGTTGTACATTGCACCGTCAATTAGGTTCTCGGCGGCGTTTTTTGGGTCAGCGTCGGCTCGGACATACGCGGGGTCTTTGCCACCGAGTTCGAGTCCCAGACCTTGCTTCATCTTGTCAGTGCCAAACAAGAATGATATGGAGGAATAAAAAATGAATGGGAATTAATTACCCATGAATTTGTCAGCAACTGTTTTGGACACTTCACGGCCACCACGCACACTTCCAGTAAAGTGGGCGTGATCCACACGCGGATCTCTGAGCACGGCTGCAGCCACTTCGTGGTCCACGGGGAGAACTTGAAACACGCCCACGGGAAGCCCTGCTTTCGCAAACGCAATTGCAAAGCGATCGGCGCATGGGAAAGTTTGTGGTGCTTGTTTGAGAAGGACCGTGTTTCCGGCGAGAAGAGCAGGGACAACCCCGTTCACAGAGACGAGATACTGTCGGAAAAGATGGAACAATTAAGACACGGGTATTGCAGATGATGCATGTGTTAACATACAGGGTAGTTCCATGCTGCGATAATGACAACAACGCCGAGAGGGTCGCGTCGAATAAATCGATTAAAATTGTCCTTCTCCGGGAGCGGTTTGTCTGCAAGAGACTCTTTTGCAATTGCAAGCAAGTGTCTCGCACGTTCTTCGAAGCCTTTGATTTCGTTTCGGCAGTGTTGGACGGGTCTGTTTTTCAGTGATAGTTTTTTGAAGACTTGAATTCTGTGTGGCCATGAACTCGGGAATTGGGAGTTTACCGTCCAATCAGCGATGCGAGTTCTCGGGAAATGTTTTCTCCGTCTTCAACGAACGCGTCTGCAGAGGGTGTGAGACACTTGAAAAGAAATATAAAAACAACACACTCACGCACCAACAAACGCCGCCACAGTGCGAATTCGCTCGTCAATTGATGTACGTCTCCACTCCTTCGCAGCAGTCTTTGCCGTTTGAACTCGAAGAAGTGCCTCCGACTCGTCAATGAGTCGGTGGGTGGTCACAATGGCACCAGTTGCGGGCGATACGATAGCAAAGGAGGCTGCCATGGTTTAAGGCTACTGTGAAGGGCGGGTGTGGGAGGAGTTGTTGGTTGTTGGTTGTTGGGTGCTTTGTTGAGGTACTCTTTCAATCTCCCTTTTTCACACAAAATGGTTCGTGCGCATGTCCCGTCCAGCCCTCACTGCCTCCATCACAACGTCAGCATCCATCGCAGCAGCCATCGAAAGTGTCAGCGTAAAGGAGGGGATTGGATGTGTGTATGTCATGGGGAGTGAGACTGGGAATATTGATCGAAGTGAAGACTCGCAACAGCAAACATATCCTCAGCACCACCATACACTGGACGAATCAACCACGCACACCACCGTCGAATGTGACCGAAACAACGCAATCTAAACCAACACATCCTTCAAAAAACATAGGCTGACGAAATCGACGCAGAGACCATCAAGAAGAACAGATCCTTCAGAAAATTCAGCTACCGTGGTGTGGACCTCGAACAGCTCTTGGACATGTCCTCCGAGCAGCTTACTGAAATCGTCCACGCGCGTGCCCGCAGAAGATTCCAGCGTGGTCTCAAGCGTAAGCCCATGGGTCTCATCAAGAAGCTCCGTAAGGCCAAGAAGGACGCTGTCGACGGCGAGAAGCCAGAGACTGTCAAGACCCACCTGCGTAACATGATTATCGTTCCCGAGATGGTTGGATCCGTCGTGGGAGTGTACAACGGAAAGGTGTTCAATCAGATTGAAATCAAGGCTGAGATGATTGGGCACTACCTTGCCGAGTTTTCCATTACCTACAAGCCTGTTGGACACGGACGTCCAGGTATCGGTGCTTCGTCCTCCTCCAAGTTTGTGCCACTCAAGTAAAAGTTGTTGTACTGTGGATATCGTAAACATGTGTGGTTTGGGCTGGTCTGGGGATGCGTGGGTCGTGGAAATAAGGCCCAAAAGGTGTTCGAAGCTAGCTGGGCGAAATAAACAATGAACAAAAAACGATCATATTCTCTCTGCATTCCAGCGTTTGTGTGTTTGACGGAGATTTCGAATTTCTGTTCTTTTTTTTTTTTTTTTAATATTGTTTTTAGTTCAGAAATCCGACAGCATGGGAAAACACTGCCAGCTTGTGATGGGGTAACTTTGCTTTGATCGAATTCGTACATCCGAAAACAACTTGAACCAACCGTGGTAGTTTTTGATACAGACCTGCAGGGTCAGGCAAATCGACATTCTGCTCAACAATCGTGACACACTGCCAAAGCATCAATCGCAGCGTGCATCTCGTAAACTTGGATCCAGCCGCCGAACATTTCGAATACAAACCCAGCATTGACATCCGCGACCTCATTACACTCGAAGACGTTGTCTCTGAGCTTCAATACGGACCCAACGGCGGACTCGTATACTGCCTCGAATACCTATGCAACAACATGGACTGGCTTGAAGATCAAATCAATTCATTCGAAGACGATTATTTGATTATTGATTGTCCGGGCCAGATTGAGTTGTACACGCATTTCCCGATTATGAGGCAGATTGTTGCGAGTTTGGACAAGATGGGGTACCGCACGTGCGGAGTGTATTTATTGGATAGTCAGTTTGTGCAGGATGTGAGCAAGTTTTTTAGTGGAGTGATGAGCGCAATGAGTGCGATGGTGCAGTTGGAGGTGCCGCATATCAATGTATTGAGTAAGATGGATTTGTTGGGGGATAAGGCCGAGTCGTTTGAGTTGGAGAGGTGATTTTCTTTTGATTCTGCTTCTTTTTTCTCTTGTTTTTTTTTTTTTTTAACAACCATTTTATTCTTTTTCCAGGTATTTCAATCCAGATCCGACGCTGTTGATGGAAGATGCAAACAAAGAAACGAGTCCGAAACTGCATGCACTCAATCGGGCGCTTGTTCAGCTTGTAAGTTGCATTTTAAAAAGCAGCCTATTTCTTGTTAATGATGCAAATGAAACCAGATTGAAGAGTTCAACATGGTTAGCTTCATCCCACTCAACATCCAGGACGAGGACTCAGTGGGTCTTGTGCTGTCCCACATTGATAACGCTATCCAGTACGGGGAGGATGTGGAGCCGAAGGAGCCCAAGGACATGGATGAAGGCGATGCGGATGAGGGCGAGTTTGAATACATGGAGTAGCCTTGTTGGTGCCTTTTACATCAGTTGTTGGTGCCTTCTCCAGTAACTGTGAGTAATTGCGCCGCGGTTGCTGCTATAATTATTAATGGAGATGCGTTGTGACATTTGCAAATATGACCATGCATGACTCTGCTTGACCTGACAATGCGTATCCAACGGAATAAATAAAAATAAATAATAAGAGAAGTAAATAAATAAAATAAATAAATAAGATCGCGATTGGCGCTTTGATACTTATGAATGTAACGTTGCAATTGTAATTGTAAATAATCTTTCTTAAAAAGGCGTAAATTGGTGAGTCCATATTTTTCTGATTTTTTCGTTTTTGCTTCGTTCCAAAATTGTTTGACATCGGGATCCCTTTTTCAGCCAGTCAGAAAACAAACAGTCTCTAAATTGGGGACTCCAACTAACACTCCCAATGACCACCCCAACCACCCCCAACAACCAGGCAGCAGATGCCGCCTTCGATACCACTCTCATCTACCTCCTCGACGCACCGAAACCATCTCTCAACCACTTACTGGCCACCGTCCACGTTCCAGGCTCGCTGCTCGTCCAGCTGCACGGCGAGTGGTATGACATGCAAAAGTTTGTAGACGTGCATCCGGGCGGCGTGA
>QEAP01000769.1:0-10389 GCA_006535975.1 Chytriomyces confervae | reverse complement strand
TATTGGGTTCTCACCCATAAACACACTATTGATTTTATTCCTTTTTCTATGATTTTGAACGTTGGGAGAGAAGGCTGTTTTGTGTTCCACATGTGTTTTCTTTTTTCACGGTGAGTTAAAATAAATGTAAGGTACTGTTTCAAGTACGATTTTCGAAAAAAATAAAGATTTAAAAAATAAATGCCCAAATTGGTTTCTGTTTCAAGTTAAAAAAAAAGAAGATGCACCCGACACCAATTCAAATGAAGCCTGCGCAAGCTGGAGGGTCTACCACTGGCCCAGTGACTCATGCAGATGCTGACCAGGCAAAAGCAAGTTCTGCGGCACCAAAAAAGCGAGGGCGCCCTGGGAAGAATGCCACTGCCACTACAGGAGGTTCAGCGCAAGCAACCCCAGCAGCAAGCTGGACTACACCTCAAGTGGAGTTACTGTTGCACCATCGATACGAAACTTTTTGCAAGGATTTCTTGGATGCGAAAAGTAAAGATGTGATTACAAAAGGCTGGAAGCGAGTGACTGCGTATGTGAATGTGGACATGGGCGTGTCTTGATGAAATACATGGAATGCCCCCATCAAATTGTGCTTGATGGATCTCTGAAGTACAACAAATGAATGCAAACTTGGGATGATGTGCAAAGAAAGTACATATGCTGCAAGGATGGCAAAATTCTGGTTCTGTTTACAAATGAAATTGGGCAGCCACTGAAGCGCATCTGCCAAGTCTAAAAACAAAAAATGTTAATCAATTCCTTAAGGGAGATCTACACTCACAACATGAATCCATGGCGAACAAATGTCAATTCAGCTGACAAATGCAATCAACAGCCAAATGGAGCAGCAGTATTTGATGACAGTTGTGATGGTTCTGCTGAGCCTATCTTTTTGGATAATCCAAACAATGAAATCAATCCAAGCAACGAAATCAGCAACAATCAAGAAAGCGATTCTGGATTGGGCACAGATGGAAGTGAAGAGAGTGATGATGATAGTGATGATGATGGGGAAAGTACATAGCTCAGCAAGAGACCTGAAGGGGGAAAAGGAAGCAAGGTTGCTCCATTGTTCCGTGTTTTTAAGGAGCAATACAATGCAAATGCTGTTGTATTTCCTCTGCTTGATGCATCCCAAGATTGAATGGCTTGCAGTGACAATGCAAACGCATTCAGGGCAGCAGTGGCCACTGTTGACAAGAAACATAACTTGTATTGACTGGTTGGGGGTGGTCCAGGGTGGTCCAGATTGATTTACACACAGGTGGCTGCTGCTATAACTGAGATCGACAGCAGGAACGTAATATGAGTGTATAGTTGAAGAGGGGCAGATATTTATTCGATGCAGAGCAGACAAAGGACCATGAAGAAACAACGAAGCAAAAAAAAAAAAAATCAACGACTGCGAAACAAAAAAAACAGAGAGCCAGCAATCAGAGCTCCCTGCAAAGATATCTGGAAATCCCCTGGCATTTCGATTTTCCGAACAACAATGTTGCTACAGCGTGATGGTGTTGAATAAAAGCGTCTGCGTCACCTGAGAAATGAAACTGTAAGCAGCCCACAATCGGGCGACACTGGTTAACAAATGAGCGGGCCCCGTTAGTTAATTCGGAATCGGAAGGTGCGCCGCCCAGAAGTTCGCTGATCTTTCGCAGTTTTGCCGCTCCTTCCAGATTCTTCACTCCGTGTCGCTCATCAAGATCGATCTCGCCGCCTCGCTTTCGTTTCAGAGGAAGAGCCGCTGTTGGCTGCACAGGTGGAGGGGCCGCAGTCCTCTGAACAATGATTGTCCGTGTACGCACAATGGTGCGTGGCTGAGAGTTCACTTGATTTGAAGCTGGTGAGGTGCTGATGGTGGGCATTTCGACTTGAGCAGATGGCATTGGGGTTGTTTCGATGCTCTGTGGAGTTGAGCTAGGCAGATTGATCCCGCTTGCATCCGTGTTCAAGTTGGAGTCAGTTGCTGTTTGTTTTAAGTTAAATACATACACGATGCAATTGAATAAAACGTGTTTGCTCACGCGTATTTTGAACCAATCCAACTGTTGAGCGTCCTAAATCGTGGCTGATTGTAACCGTGTCTATCTGATTGATATCCTCACCAACACCAACCACCTCCTCATCTTGATCAAACTGAATTACAACTGGCTCCACCTCATTGCTCTGATATCTTGCATCTGTTATGAGACGTGATATAAGCGTGCCAAGTTTTTTTGCAGTTTTGGGATCAAGCGCGCTCAGAATTTGATCAAGTTCTTGTTTGAGCGTTTTGGTTCTGGAAGCGTTCAGAATAGCGTTCGAAAGGTAGACTGGTGTGATGATTGGATTATTCATCGACACCTTGCAATCATGATTGATGAACTTGAGTGCAACTGAGTAAATACTGCTGTCGGCAGGAATTCCCAGGTCATGTGAGCGGTTCACACTGCGAGTAAGCTGAAGATCTTGCACAAAGATCGGCTTAAATTTTGGCGCAATAATATCGTGCTCATTTCCGTTTCGGGCATTTGCAACAGCCATCAAGCCCAATGCATCCCTTTTATAATTTGCTCCCATACTTGCAGTTTTGTGTCTTGCGCATTTGAACACGTCACTATCTTCTCCTCCACCCCAAAATGCAAGCAGATATCCAGTTTTCCTCATGCAATGTGTGCCAAATGGCCCACTCCGGTAAGGGATACTGACAGCACACGTAGACTTGATTCGACTGAGAACAGTGTCATATGAAATTCCCTCTTTGCAGTGGATGCGGCAGCTTGGATCATTCTTGCGCGTTTCTACAATACGGTCCAGCTCATCCTGTGAGGGGAATAGATAGCCACTTGATATTCCAGTCAGATAAATCCATGCCAGAAGATGTTTCAGCGGGCATAGCATTGGTAGGTCATCAATTCGCCACATTATGACATGAACAGGAGTGGTGTCTGCTTTTCCAAGGAGTGTGAAGCCCAGTCCCTCAATTTCGCCATTTGGAGAGAACACGGTAATGTCCCAGTTGATGCAATTGTATTCGGTTCTGCTTCCGCGTTGAACAGGTTCAGTTTTGAACTCTGCAATTTCAAACTCTCGACAAAACAGAAATGAGCCGCAAAGCAGCATCGTCCATTCCTGAAAGCCTGACAGACCTTTCCCCATCAAATGCTGCCGGATGTTCAGCAACTCCTGTGGTGTGAGCGGTGAGTCCCCAAGCGCTTGATATCCAGCTGCATTTTGAGTGCTTTGCGCCATTGTGTTTTTTACGTCTATGTTTCTGCAGGGATTCCCCCTTCTCCACAGATGAGGCCCACCCCTGCCGCGGCAGGTCTGACATCCATATCGCTCTCCAGACTTGTCACAGGCAATGCATGCTTCGCACGGATCGCAATATGGGTCATTCTCCTCCACTCCCCTTGCTTGGTGGACTGAGGTGAGAGCCGTCAAAAGCTGCGCAATGATCTTGGGGTCATTCCATCCACCTTGGCACACAACCGGAATGCCATAGATGTCCAGAACCAGTTCATTGTTGTACAGAAGGGGAGTCCCCTCTTCCTCTCTCTTGAACTTGATGAACTTGACAATTGACTCTTTATTCATAGACGGTGGGCGTGGAGGTGGATTGTCCATCAGCATGAGCTGACTATCATGGTCTCCAATTAGCGCACACAAGTAACGCATGCCTGTCAATGATGAAATGTTGTTCAATGATCAATAAAATGCAACTTGATGAACCCATACCGTTGATGTGCTTTTGATACGTTACGATAGAATTGCCTTTCAAAGGCTTGCTGCCATGTACAGGAAGAGGTGTGGCACTTTGCGTCAAGCTGAGCCGTTGAAGTGATGCCTTGACACCTGTCTCCATTGCTCTTTGATACGGTGGAGGAATTTTGAACCGCTGGTTCACTCTCCCTTTTTGCGCAATTCGTGCAGTGCGCGTGGTTGGTGTTGGTGTGTCTGTTTCAGGCATCTGTCGCTGATTACGGGTGACTCGCACTGTTTATTGGATGAGAGTCCGAAACTCGGTCCAGGTTGAGAATATTTCAAAAATATTTAACGGTTGAGAGGCAAATACATATTAATACGTCTGCATACTTGACTAACAGTGACATCAGAACTGAATGACTCAAGATCCTGTTCATCTCATGATGTATGCAACATCGAAGCTTGCTATACCTTATTGTGGGCAGTTTCAGAAAGGCTTAAAGGAAGCATTCTACTACAACCAAAAACGAGTCTTGCACAACTGTCATGAAATGTACCATGCAGTGAAACAAATTTTCAATAGCGTGGATCAGAACCAAATAAGCTGTTCACTGGAAAAATGGGAGAATTCGTCACTCAATACATTGTTCTAGATTTGGGTTGGTGATTTGGTGCCCATTGACAACACAGACAGCAAGTCAAATCTTTGCAACGTTTATGTTGAAAATGGAATTAAACAGAGTGATATTGAGTCAAGTCTGTTGGAAGGCATTCACAGTGAATTGAGCTCTATGGGGAAAAGGTGGATGTCAGAGGAGGTTGGATTGATGAATCTCAATATTTTTCTGGGAGAGGTAAGCTGCTTGTCTCATGGTTACTTCTTATTGAATTAATCTATCTTTACAGTATGTTCTACGTCAAGGAATAAAGTTTGGTTGGATTCCCAACCTCAGTGGAGCAGATATCTTGGAAGTCATGGCAGCAGCTCTGCATGGACATGGCATTCTGTCATCCACACCACAAACAGAATTCGCGTTAGATTTGATGTCTTGATTTCCACTGCTCGATGGTCAAGCCAGTTCTTACCAGATCTCATCTTCAAAGAAAAATCTTGATCAATGGCGCAAATTCTTTGGTGCTTCTCTGCAGCTGAATACTAAAGCAGCAGTCAAACCATTGAATGAAGTTGATGCAAGGAACACAATAGGATCATTCTTGCTGCACCACTCTCGAAAGGTTGTGAAACTGCCACTGAAACCTTTTCAGCCAGCAAACTCACTTTGAACACCCATCAAGTCATGCGCAGTGGAATGTTCACAAAATGGGGCTTTATTATTGATTGGCACATGAAATGAAATCAACTGACTATTCATGGAAAGCAAATAAGCTGGTGGCAACAATTCTCTTCAATGAAGCTGTCACTCAACTTAATGATTCAAACTACAAGTGCAAGTCATTTCAGCAAGTAGTGGATCAAAATCTTTCCATTGATGATGATACTGCTAGTCAGGCAACTCCATCTGAACCAATGTTTGCATTTTCGAGACCAAAAACATCAAGTGATCCATTTACCAGGACTGAAAAATCATTAGTCAGAGTTTTAGTGCCACTTCTTGGCTACCTGGCAGACAGCAGAGTTAAGCGTTTCATTGAAGTCTTTACATTTGCATCACAGACAATGGATGATGTTTATGCGCGTGATTCGGGGCTTCTTTTGAAAAACTGGAACAATGAGGTGACGAGAATCTGGTGGCACAATAATAAGCAACCAAGGTTCAATTCAGATGGTGCAGGGTTGATTGAGCAGATTGGAAGTTTTATTGAAAGTCCACTGGCTGGAACTGAGATGGGATTCCCACTGGTTGCAAACTGGCCTCCAACTATGCCTTTCAGCTTTGTTGAACTAATGGAAACAGACTCTGCAAGTAATTTTCCAGTCAACAGTTTCGAAATGCATGAATATGTCACTCAGGGGTCCACATCACAACAGCCATGGCGCCTGGAATCAAATCAGGAAGTCACAGCATCAAATCATCCCGAAACTGATCCAACACAAGTTTCGAAAATTTTGTCAAACTCCCAAGATTGCTGTGTGGAAATTCCAAGCATGAGACATTTCAGCAGCCCATCGTTCGCTGATCATCAACTAGCAGTTTTGAGTCCACCCATCAATACATCAGATGTGCCACAGCCAATGGAGATATCAATTTTATTCGAAGGTGAAATTGCAGCAGATTCATCAAAATCTTGCCTGTCATGCAAAGGAAAAAAGAAATGCTACCAGGGTTTGAGTATGAGCTGTAGTAAGGTTTGCAGTGCATGCAACTACATCCCTCAGCTTGCAAACAAATGTGATGGGACTGCCAAAGGCTGTTTGAAAAAGTCTAATGCTGCATCTGTAAGCAGTGGAAACATGTATTGCTGCTGTCCTTCCAAATTTTCTTTTGCTATTTTCAACAAAGCAGCACTGCTGAGTTGCTGCTGACTTGCAGAAGCGGCCAAATTGACCCGACCAGCTGAACTAGGGCATCCATAATGGCCACTGACATTGAGCAGGTCGTGCTGCATACACAAGCGAGTGAGAACACCAAGATTCACACTCTCTACAACTACTTCTACCACCACAAGCCTGTTTCTGAGATTGCGCGCATTTACGTCAAAACACCTGCAACGATTCGAGGCTGGATCAAACAATTCAAGCTCACAGGGAGTGTGTCCAGGAGGAGGAGCAGCTCTGGACAAAAGTTCACAGCTGAACACCGACTCTGGATACGACAATACTTCTTTGACAATCCCCTCTCCTTCTTGGATGAAGCTCAGTCAGCGTTTAAAGCAAGGTGGGGGGAACCAATCAGTGTGTCAACTGTATGGAGGACTCTGAATGCATTTGGAATGCAATGGAAATCAGTTGAGCGAAGAGCAATACACATCAAGGAAGTGGACATCATGCGATTTACGTTCGAGATCAACAGCCTGGATTGGACATTGTTCAATATTGTGTTTCTGGATGAAGTATCTTTTGACAATCGAGGCATGCTTCGGAGGCGCGGCTACGCTCTGAAAGGGCAGAAACTACTTGTGCGGGGTGAATATCAGCGGCTTCCTCACGTTTCCATGCTGAGCTTCATTGGCGCAGCGGGCTTCTCGAAAACTTCTCCACTGAAGGGACTTTTGACCGCCTCAAGTTTGCGGAATGCTGCCGCAAGTTTGCTTTACAATCCGGGAAAGTCAAAGTTTACCCTGGTGCAAACTCAATCTGGATTCTTGATGGTGCTGCAATTCATCGCTCTGCTGACCTGGTCATGTATCTTCGAAGCCTTGGCATAATTCCCATATTCCTTCCCGCATACTGTCCATTTTTTAACCCAATTGAAGTGATGTTTGGGCTGATTAAGAAGCGTCTGCATCGAATCTATCCAGAAGGGAAGGTCAATGCAAAAAATCTGTCTCTTCTTGTTGCTGAGGCATTTATGCACTACCGTCACTTTGATTTTCGACCAATATTTCGTCACTGCGGGTATGTTCGTGCAGGTAGTTTCAATCCAACCATATCCTACGAATCAAAAGCAAGGGAAATGGGTTTTGCTTGAACAATAAAATGATCAGATCAGCTCCACTCGCCGTCAATGAACTCTTTATTTATATGATCTCACAGAATCTCACTCCTCTCTGTCAGTCCAGTTGTCATTGTTGTCTTCACTGGCAATTGACTCCCCATTACTGTGATCATCATCATTCACATTTTCAACGCTCCCCAAGATGCTAGACGCAGAAGCAGTTTCGATTGGAGTGAGTGCATTCAAAACACTAGAAATGGTGCGCTTGTACACCTGGATATTTCGCTTCTGCTCCCGCAACTGATTTCGAAGATCCACATACGCATATTCAAAGGCTTTCATCAACTGATCAATTGCATCCTGCTGATCGTTCGCAAGCTCGCTTGCAATGCGCAAAGAATGCCTCATGTTGTGAAGCTGCTGTTCTGATTGGGTCTGCCGCTCAAAGTACAATGTTACTTCGGGAGGTGGTGGCAGCCTGATTTGTTGTTCCAGCGTTTCTTGATTTCGCAGAAGGACTCCAGCCCAGCTGTTCCAGATCATATCTTCCCCTTCCAGATGAGGATGCAGTTCTTTGAGCCGTGCTACAACGTCATTGAACCGGATTTGATTTGGCGCCCCAGAGTGATCTCTTGCAGCTGCACCACCTGTCACAGATGCAATCACACGCTCATAATCCCCGGCTTTGATGATGTTCCGCGAATACTTGTAGATGATTGTCGTCAGAGGTTCCTCTGTACCGCGCTTTCCAATCAGATTTGACAGATCGTTGCTGATTGATACAGCTGGAGAAGAAACATCTGGAGCACATTGAGGGATTAGAAATGAGTTGTTACAATGCAGAGTGGTCATGACAAGATAAGAACCTCCAAATGCATACGACCTGCTGTTTTTGATGATGACCACAAAGTTCGATATTTGATCAATTGTTTGTGGAGTGCTATCCAGTTCAACTACGTTATTCGTAATTTGTGCAAGGCCGTTGATCTTCGGCTGCGCAATCCCCCAGAGGGTTTGTTTGAGTTCATCGTACGATCCATCAAACTCAAGGGATTCCAGCTGAATTGCGCCTTGCTCATACTTTTGGGTCTTGAACTTCTTGACCATGGGAACGAGTCGCAATTGTGGCATTTGTTGTCAGAGGATCGCAGCAGCTTGTTGTGGAGCAAAAAAGCAGAAAGCAATTTTTACTTGGAAACGACAATATTGTTGTCAAACAAAGCAATGAACCAGTTTATTGTTCAGAACTTCAAAAGAAGATAGTGTCTTTCTGAATAAAGTGCGCTGACTGAAACAAATGATCAGTTCAGAACTTGAAATGCAAATGCCATCATGTTTCAGATTCTGATTTATTTTGGATGCCAATCTGTGATTTTCATTAGAGCATTTGTATTTTCGAAACGTGCAAGCGGACTTTTTACTGCCGCCGCCGAAGCGTCGGAGCGGAGCGGAGGGCTGTCCGGCTCCGCCGCACGGCAAAATCCATTCGCCATATTTTCGGTCATTAAAAAACATGAAATGCACTCGGTGTCGCTGGGTGGTTCTGCCACCTAGTCTGAATAAAGACCACGAATAAAATCGGAATTTTTGTACAAAATGCACCAATGCACATCGCTTCATCTGATGTGATTCACCGTGAAAATGGAAAAATACTTGAACAGAAATTCGGATACTGAAGGTGAATGCAGCAACAAACCTCTCTTCTGAACAGACAACTAATGCACTGTTTGTGCAAACAACTAGATGCCATTGACAAAGGAGCAGGCCCTCCGAGTGCATCATGAAGTCGATGAAGCAGGACTTGTGAACCACAAGAGCTGTCTTGACAGAATCACTGTCTTGAGCGCAGCGTTCAAATGTGAAGTCGCAACTGTGAAGGTATTTCCAATCCCATTTATTCAGCAATTTAGCGTGATTGAGGCATGCATTGTTAACAAGGGTGTTTCAGAATTGCATCAGTAACCATCAGCAGAAGAAAAAAAGAGCCGCCAATGCAGCTGCTGTGTCTGCAGTGGGATCAGGATCTACCCGTGATCAGCAACCTGATGAGAATCCGCCCATTCCCGACCATCTCCAGGAACTTGATGACATCCTGGTACAGAAGCCTCGAAAGGTCCCTCTTGTTGCCTCAGAAAACATGCCAGGTTATCATATGTTCCTGCGCACAATTGGAAAGGAGATGAAAGGTAAGGCAACTGTACCATACATTGCGACAGCTGTAACAACATTCTCACACAGAAGAAAATAAAAGGCGGAGGAAGGATGACAGTCAGGCTGAGCTGATTCAGATGAATGAGTTCCAAATGGTGACCTCAGATTCTGGTGTTCAGCTTGGCAGCAAATGGGCAGCGTTGAGTCAACATGAGCGTGATGAATATGCAAGAAAGGCACGCAGTCAGGTGTTGGCAACGAAAGAAAATGTGGACTCAACAGGAAGCAGCACAGAACTACATGAGGCGCAGCAGAAATCTTATTCCATCATGGTCAATGCGATTGGAGCAGAGTGAAAGTAATGGTAAGATAATTGGTTGCCCAAAAAAAGTGGTTGGCAGAGTGCAAACACGACGCGAGAATTTCCAGCGAGATTTGCTCAGAAAGTTTCAAAAGCTCAAGCCTGATGCAACAAGAGTTCCTCTAAGGGAATTGCGGGAAGGAAAATGTCATGGAGTTCGAATGTTAAGTGAGTACTAAAAGACTTTAATTTAAAAAGCTCCACACTAAAACCAACAGCTAACAGACTGGCCAAGTTCCGTGGCAAGGAACTCAAGCTTCAACGAGAAGGAGTTGGATATACTGGAACAAAATCCAGTGCTTCTTGTAGAAAGTACTGACGATTGGGATGAGATTTCCAGTGAGACACCTGTTGATGAAAATGCTGAGCAAGCATCTGTTCATATTGAAGAGCAGAGGAACTCAGCTGGTCAACAGACAGGCCCACGCCCAGCTGCGGGTGAAATAGACGCGTCAGATACAGCAACAATTTTTGGCAGCAACTTCAATTTTGAAATTCCAGCCTCCTGCGACCGAGTTGCGCAAGCACATCAATCTGTTTTGGATCTTGATGGAACTGATTTAGATGCCATTGCGACACTGCTTAATCTGCCAATTTGACGGAATGACGGTAATCTATATCCGGGGGACCTTGTGTTGGTGTCTG
>QEAP01000767.1:0-10395 GCA_006535975.1 Chytriomyces confervae | reverse complement strand
AACTTAAAATTTTCAACAACAAAAATCTGACAATTTCTCCAAATGGAAAATGTAAACAACAACAACAAAACAAGAACCCCGAACGCTGCCTCCGCCATCCCAGGCCTCGGCAGTTCCACCCTCCACAGCAGTTCCACCCTCCACACCATATTCATTGGTACGATGGTGGACTCTCGCCTCCTTGCGCACTCTGCTGAGCACTTCTGCTTCTCAATTCCGCTACTGCTTCTTCAAACAGAAACCAATCTCCAACAGTTTGAAGTCCCAGACCAGAGATCAAATCTTCCCTTTCCATCATCAGCAAAGTGCGACCATTGATTCTTTGGCCTGTTCAAATGAAGTCAGCTAAATATGCAGTTCATACACTTGTGTGACTCACCCAAAGCCATCGATGAGAGCTTGACATTCCCAAATCTTTGTAGGAGCCACTGTGCAGTTTCTTCCATGTTCCAATCTGTGGGGTTCTCAGGCAAGATGCGCGGACCACCTTTTGATGTAAAGTCACCAGATGAAAGTGCAATTGATACATTTGCTGAAGAGTTCCCAGCAACTGCAAGTGTTTTAACCGTGACATCTTGAGACCCATCAAGGGGCGATCCAGCTAGATTATCCAGGATGTGGGACTTCTCCTGCAACGGTTTGTAATCCCTTGCCACAAGAAACTCGTTGGTTGCATTTGATTCTGCCACTTCAACACGACCAACAGACGAGGATGAGGTAAGACTGCTTGATGACAGAGGCTCCGCAACATTAGTTCCATTCCTGCTGAAAAAAGGTCATTACACAGAAATTGAACAAAAAACCATCAGTTGCTTGGATTACGCTGACTGCAATTCATCTGTTGCAAAAGCTTGAGTTTTTTTGTTGCGTCTTTGGCAGTAGCATATGTAGATTCCAATAAAGATGGCCAAAACGACAACTGCACTGACAACTCCACCAATAATGGGGATGCTACTAGTTTGTGGAGAATCACTGCCAGTAGCACGAAGTTTGGGGTTGTCTGGCTTTGCATCTGTTTTGTTATTGTAGCAGAACTGCCAGTATACTCATTTAACTCAGAGCAGAAGGCGCAAGCCGCAGTTGTGATAAACTCACCACAACAAACTCAATATCAGTAAGATTTGCCAACTCAAGGTCATTCCCTGTGAAGTTTCTTCACATTGGGTGAGCCAACAATATCAATATGTCAAGCGATAGATATATCAAACTGACCTTGTCAAACTAGGGTTCAATTTGGTGAATTCACAAGGAATTTTGCCGCTCAAGTGATTTGACTCAAATCGCCTATGAAATAGCTGACATGAGTGAAGCAGCATGAGACATAAGGTCTGAGCAAAACTAACATTGATTCCAGACTGGTGAGCCATCTGAGTTCAGTTGGAATCATTCCTGTCAACTGGTTGTGAGAGAGATCCCTGGATGAATTGGTTAAAACTTGATGCATAGATCGGATGGAAGACACCAACATCCATGTCAGACTAGTCAGCCGTCCGAGTTCACTTGGAATGGTTCCAGTCAATGTGTTGTTATGGAGATCCCTGGATGAATTGGTTAAAACTTGATGCATAGATCAGATGCAAGCCACCAACATCCATGTCAGACTGGTGAGCCATCCGAGTTCACTTGGAATTGTTCCAGTCAATGTGTTGTTATGGAGATCCCTGGATGAATTGGTTAAAACTTGATGAATAGGTCAGATGTAAGACACCAACAGATATGTCAGACTGGTGAGCCATCCAAGTTCAGTTGGAATGGTTCCTGTCAACTGCTTGTTATGGAGATCCCTGGATGAATTGGTTAAAAACTTGATGAATAGATCAAATGCAAGACACCAACAGCGTGCGCAGACTGGTGAGCTGTCCGAGTTCAGTTGGAATTGATCCTGTCAACGTGTTGTTATGGAGATCCCTGGATGAATTGGTTAAAACTTGATGAATAGATCAGATGCAAGACACCAACAGCATGCTCAGACTGGTGAGCTGCCCGAGTTCAGTTGGAATTGATCCTGTCAACGTGTTGTTATAGAGATCCCTGGATGAATTGGTTAAAACTTGATGAATAGATCAGATGCAAGACACCAACAGCGTGCGCAGACTGGTGAGCTGTCCGAGTTCAGTTGGAATTGATCCTGTCAACGTGTTGTTAAGGAGATCCCTGGATTAATTGGTTAAAACTTGATGAATAGATCAGATGCAAGACACCAACAGCGTGCGCAGACTGGTGAGCTGTCCGAGTTCAGTTGGAATTGATCCTGTCAACGTGTTGTTATGGAGATCCCTGGATGAATTGGTTAAAACTTGATGAATAGATCAGATGCAAGACACCAACAGCATGCTCAGACTGGTGAGCTGCCCGAGTTCAGTTGGAATTGATCCTGTCAACGTGTTGTTATAGAGATCCCTGGATGAATTGGTTAAAACTTGATGAATGGATCAGATGCAAGACACCAACAGAGAAACCAGACGGGTGAGCTGTCCAAGTTCAGTTGGGATTGTCCCATTCAACTGATTGTGATAGAGATCCCTGGTTAATTTTGGTTAATACATGATTAAGTCACCACATGCAAGAACCA
Source organism: Chytriomyces confervae (assembly GCA_006535975.1). Classification (NCBI taxonomy): domain Eukaryota; kingdom Fungi; phylum Chytridiomycota; class Chytridiomycetes; order Chytridiales; family Chytriomycetaceae; genus Chytriomyces; species Chytriomyces confervae. The sequence goes on along the minus strand of QEAP01000767.1, from coordinate 7,823 downwards.
ACATTGAAGTCAAACTTGTCAGCCCCCCGATCTCCGTTGGAATGGTTCCTGTCAACTGATTACTGTCGAGATATCTGCGTGACTAGTTAATACTTTAAGAACCCATCAAATGAATGGCACCTACAAGATATTCAGCCTGGTAAGTCGGCCGAGTTCAGTTGGAATGGTTCCATTCAACAGGTTGGAAAAAAGAGACCTGGATGGTTTGGTTAAAACTTGATGATTCGTCGCCGGCACTGCACCAACAGGATAGTCAAACTGGTAAGCAGGCCGAGTTGAGTCGGTATCGTTCCGGAGATACTGCGACTTGAAAGAAGTCTGTGCGCAAGTAGTTAGAGATCGCTTCACTCCTTATTGGTGAAACAGTGGTTTGTTGTCGGATGCTTACAACTCAGTAACGCCTCCAGCGCTGGTGCAGTTTGACGTAACATTGCAGCAGTTTGTGGAATACATGGTCGGAAGCCACGCAGAGAGGATCCCACAGTCGGCGGATGTGGTCAAAGTCGCCATTCAAATGATTCCTGTTCAACAAATACTGGAAAAAAAAAACAGAACTCAATCAGCTTTAACATTTGACCACTGACGCAACTTCCATGTTCCTGCTGCTTATTGACGCCACTCAAATTATCAGCGTAACCGTTTTTTTTTCTTGGTCCATCCATCCCCAACGCTCATTCCACACGCTTGGCAATTTAAAATTTTGACTCGGCCAATTTCTCGCTCCAAGTGGCATTCAGCGAAGTCAGTGCCGCGGACTTCTGGATCCAGATGCTCTCGTTTCTTCCAACTGTGGTTCTCTCGACATTGCTTGTCAATGGAAGTCGCTTCTGGTGCATTCCCCGGGAAACCCCATTTAAAAAACCGATATCACCGCTTGAAATGGCAGACGCAAGATAATCCTGATTTTCGTGATTCATTCATACGACGCTTTCAAGTCTGCGCACTTTGCTTCGCACTATATCTTCGTAACTCCGAAAACAGGTTCAAACAGCAGCCGTTTTCCAAGTATCTCAAGATCTCAAGTCCAAGCTCAGATTATTGTTCCTGTCTGTCAGCATCAGAAGAACGCGTCTTTTTCCAGGATCCCTTGCACAAACTTCGCCTTGCATCAAGGGTCATCCGGCACTGATTTAGACCGATTCAAAAACCTTCTTTCTCCGACAAAATGCTAACGGCATGGCAACTCATATGGTACCCTGACGGATGCTATGCTCCTGCCACATTCTGTAACATCGCAAGCGGCATTCTGACAGTGTAATTTCCCTCGTGCCTAAAAGACGATCAAGTGTTCAACAAATCATCCAGGGATATCAGTGCCAAACGGGTGACGGAAACAATTTCAACGGAAATCGGACAGTTTACCCGTCTAACCAAGAAGCTTGCGAAATTTACAGTTTTCTCGTCATCAGAAGTGGCTTTTCCACAGGCATGCTGCAATTTGAGAACACTTGACATCTGACATGACTTTCGACCATGAATGGCGCTTTCGATTCGTTTAAAGTAATGCGCGCCATTTATTGCAATATTCTACACTTCTTTGAAAACTCGACGGTCCATTATGCACCGTCACCACACAGAATAAATGATTTGCCCGTCCATAAGCAAAGAAAACAAAAACCGCTTTTCGATATTCATTCGTAAGAGGGTGGACTTTCTTGAGCCTGCGCACTCTGTTGCGCGCTTTTCCTTCGCAACTCCGAAACCGCTTCTTCAAACAGGCGCAGTTCTCCAAATGCCTCAAGTCCCAGCTCAGATTTAATTTCATGTCTTTCAAGCATCAACAGCACGCGTCCATTGATTTTTTGTTCTGTTTTTGAATGCACTCAGTTTCGCAGGTAATTCATGACCACGATACACTTACTTAAAGCCAATGATGATAAATTTGCGTCCCCAAAACTTTCGACAATCCATTGTGCAACTTCCTCTTTCGTCCAGTCACTAGGGTCCTCTGGTACAGCAATTCTGTGCGAAGAATTTGCGTGGCTCTCATTCGACGACATTGCGAATTCGAAATGTGCGCGCGATGGAGCAGACGTCTGCTTTTCGAATGGTTCCTTTGATACAGAGTCCAACCCTTTCGTTTCGTTCACAGCTGTCACAGAATTTCGCGCGACAAATGCCTCGCTTTCACGCATCGCCGCTTTCAAACTGGCCAAGCTTTCGATTTTGCGATCTTGACTTTGAGCCTGATGTCCCTCACGCGGCAGCACCTCGAGATGGCCCAAGGGAAGCGCTTTTCCAGGCACCGCTGAACCCTGCCTTGCAACTAGAAATTCATCGAATGCAGCAGCGACAGCTTCTTTCTTTTCTGCACCAAGCAGATAAGTAGATGGTGGAGGAACGCTAGACGGCGGGGACGTGTTGCCTGCTTCAACATCACTACCAAAGCTGTTTTCATTGGTCTTAGTTTATGTTGCCAAATCAATCCAGAAAACGCTTTGTCTTACTTTGACGGCGTGTCTGTTTCAGAGGTAGGTTGGCTCTTGACGCGTTTTCGGCGGAACCAAATGCCCATCGCCACAAGAATGCATACGAGGGCAGCCGCACCCACAACGCCGCCAATGATGGGACCGCTGCTTTGCTGACTGAGCGGACCACTGACAGCATTTGGAATGGGATTGGTTGAGTATGTGGCAGTTGGATTCGAAATTTCAAAAATGGTCGCAGTTGAATCAGCGATGGTTCGGATAGTGGCCGCTTGGCGCGAAGCTGTTCTGCAAGACTGATGAAAAAAGGGTTTTCAGCTTGATGCTGCATTGCAGGAAATACCGACACTCTACCTGAGACAATTCAGCAGCATTGAAAATACTAGATTCCAGGAGATTTCCTGTAAAGTTGCTTAATTTTGGTGTGAGTACAAAAAGATTCATACCGCTCAAGCAAAACCAACCTTTCGGCCAATATTTTCAAGTTGGTGAATTCGCAAGGAATTCTTCCGCTCAGGTTGTTGGAGTCCAGACGTCTTTAAAGGAAAAGGTAAGCATCAAGCGAATTTTATCACGCGCAAGATACAAACAGGGTAGTAAGACTTGTAAGCTGGCCGAGTTCAGTGGGAATCGTTCCTGACAACTGATTGGTGTACAGATTCCTGAATGGTTTGGTCAATATGTGATGAATTTATCAGATATGAGAGACCCACAGAAGATTAAGACTAGTGAGCATGCCGAGTTCTGTCGGAATGCCTCCGGTCAGCCTGTTTTCACGTAAACTCCTGTATAATGCGGTTAGTTCTTATTGAATTCATATCCTGCAAGACACCAACAGGCTGTTAAGACTATTAGCCCAGCCAAGTTCAGTGGGAATCGCTCCTGACAACTGATTGGTGTAGAGATTCCTGGTTGGTTTGGTCAATGCACTTGATGAGTTTATCACAGGCAATACACGAACAGAAGAGTAAGACGTGGAAGCAAGCCGAGTTCAGTTGGAATTGTTCCAGTCAGCCTGTTCTCACGTAAACTCCTGTAGAATGCGGTTAGTTCTTTTTGAATTCATCTCCTGCAAGACACTAACAGGCTCGTAAGACTAGCGAGCCGTCCGAATTCCGTTGGAATTGCTCCTGATAACTGATTTGTATAGAGATTCCTGGTTGGTTTGGTCAATACTCGTTGTGTTCATCAGGGGCAATTCACGAACAGGAGAGTGAGACGAGACAGCAGGCCAAGTTCTGTTGGAATGGTTCCTGTCAACCGGTTCTCCCGTAGACTCCTGCAGAATGCGATTAATAATTGATGTATTCAACAGAGTCAGACACCAACAGCTGTAAAAGACTCGTAAGCCGGCCGAGTTCAGTTGGAATGGTTCCTGTCAACTGATTTAAATAGAGATTCCTGGTTGATTCGGTCAATAGTTGATGAATGCATTGACTCTCGAGACACCAACAGAAGAGCAAGATTGGTTAGCCGTCCGAGTTCGGTTGGAATTGTTCCGGTTAACTGGTTGTCACGCAAAGACCTGGACAACTCGGTCAATATTCGATGAAAATCAACGAATGCAAGAGACCAACAGGCGAGTGAGACTGGTTAGCAAGCCAAGCGCAGTTGGAATCGTTCCCGTTAATCTGTTTTGACTCAGATCCCTGGGATGCTTGGTTAGATACTTTGATGACTTCATCAGATGCGAGGTACGAACAGCAAATTCAGACTGGTAAGCAGGCCGAGTTCAGTTGGGATCGTTCCAGAAAGACTGTGATCTGAGAGATTTCTGTGTGCAAGCGGTTAGAATGGGGATTGAGTGCTGATTGGTGCAAAACGATGGGATGCGTACAGTTGAAGTGCGCCTCCAGCACTGGTGCAGTTTGAGGGAACATCGCAGCAGTTGGTGGAATACACCGTCGGAAGCCAGGCAGAGAGAATCCGGCAGTCCGGCGACGAAGTCAAGATCGACATTTGATGGCTGGAAAAAAACGAACGGCCAACTAAAATATCGACAAGCTCATAAAATCCGACAGAAGAAAGTGAGAAAACCGACTTCACTTCTCGCTGCGAGATACACCGAATTGAACAAATTCACCAATGTCCCACCGAATGACGATCCGCACCTGATTGCAAGAGACGGTAAATATATATCAATGGCATGGCTGTCTGATAACGAATCCCCACATCTGCTCTTTACCCGACAAGCCCTAAACTGGGAACCGCTGTTGTCGAAATCGAACGGCGCAGGCACCGCCAGGCCGCTTGAATATCGCTCTACGTCAAGCATGTCATTCCGCACGGCACGATTATCGACGTGAAGGCATTACCGTGACGAAAAATAAAGTCGCTGGCGATGAAATGGTGCTTGTCTCAATAGGCGAAAAATCTGCGCACGACCGAGGAAAGACATTTTCGAAACTACGCGCTCCATCGCTAAACCTTCTGTGATGAGGGTCGGATCAACCATCATTTTTCATTGGCTGACACTCCTTTCCAACTTCCACAAATCTTGAATATTCAGATGCAATATAGATTCTATTTATCATGTTGCAAAACAACAGAAGAACTGAAGGAATGTGAAACAAAATGTCCAAAAACAACAACCCAAACAACGACCATTGGCCCCCACCCCCTGCCGTTTTTAAAACTCGGTATACCCAGGTGGCAACTGCTCACCCGAAGAACTACCGTACCCATGACTTTGTGTTTCAAACAATCCACAGATGCTGACGGCAAGAAGTGTACGAGTTCGCACATCCATAATCCCAAAATCGGACTTGAGAGCTTCCTTGCAGGAATCGACATTTTGACCAATGGCCTTCAAGAGATGTCCGTCACAGTTGTTGTCTGTTTCAAAGAAAAAGTTAGAAAAACTAATGTAACCGCGGTTCAATAACAAAAAAAAAAAAAAAGTTTGAAACATACTCCAGAATGACATGAGAACTGGCTGGGGGTATTGAAGACTCTTTAACCACGCAACCGTTTGTCCGGCACTCCAAAGCTCGGCTTCACGAACATCGAATGTAGTTTCGGTGAAGGACTCGAGCTGCTTGGCAGACATACCTTTCGCAATGTTGTTGTGTTGCGGCTGTTGCGGTTGCTGAGCGAATAGATGAGACTGTTTTTCCTGAGGATATTGCGGCTGTTGCGGCTGCTGAGGGAATAAATGAGACTGTTTTTCCTGAGCTTGTTGGGGCTGTTGCGGTTGCTTAGAATGAGACTGTTTTCCCTGAGCAGGAACAGCTGGCACCGAGGCCGACATGATGGAAGGAACGTATCCGATACGTCGTCTCCATGCAACAAGTCCCATCGTCATGTAAAGAACCTTACGACACTTTGCAATGTTGACCAAGGCCCGCTCCTTCACAACACGCTTAGCAACACGCTCCTCCAAAAGTGCCTTTCGAGACTTTGTCGGGTACAACTTGACGGTCAGTTCAAAACTCCATGAACGGATAATGGCAACCTTGACAATATCCAGCAACATGAACATGATTGTGGAAATGGCAAGAACAGAGACACCCCATCCCCATCCAATCGCGGTCGCTTCAAATACTTTGACTCCGTAGATGGACATGAACATGGCAAACACTTGAGTACCAGCGACGGCAAGGATAAACACCCACGAAGGAGCATTTTCATAAAAGTATCCAGGAAGACGCGTCGAGAAGATGACAAAGTGCGGGCAAGATGAAATTTGCAGGTACATGATGGTTTGAAGTTTTCCGGCATTCTCAACATCTTCATTGTCCTTCTCAGGGAGGGTAGTCAAACCAAAGACATCCTTAGCGACAAAAAAGTGCGCAAACGAGATGATCATGAGCAAGACTCCAAGAATGGCAGACAAGGTAAGCAATTGTCCAAGACGCCACTTGTCTGGGCGTTGCGAGATTTGAGCATTGTCGACGGAAATGACCAAGGTGGCAGCATCGTTCAACACGGCAATCATGATAATCAGAATGGGTGGCAGAGAGAATCCGAAGGCACAGATGGAGATGAAGAAGAACAGCAAGAAGTGGATGGTGGACGCGATACGGTAAAGCGCGTACGATCTCATTCTCTGGAAAATGGCACGCGAAGTCTTGACTCCGTCAACAATCGTAGACAGGCCGGCAGCAAGCAACACAATGTCGGCGGCAGAACGAGCAGCATCAGTGCATCCTTCGACAGCGATACCGACGTTGGCCTTCTTCAAGGCTGGCGCATCGTTCACACCGTCTCCAGTCATACCAACAAGGTAACCACGCTTCTGCAGAAGTTCAACCACCTTGTACTTGTGTTCGGGAATAACCTGAGCAAATCCATCACACTTGACGCAACGGTCAATCAAGGCTTCTTCATCAATAGAGTCATCAATCAGCTTGGAAGCGTCCAAAATGGTACGGTGCATTCCAAGACGGTGCGCGACTTCCTTTCCAATAATCTGCTGGTCTCCAGTAATCATCTTGACAGAGATTCCAAGCTTTTGGCATTCTTGGATCGTGTGGGCAGAGTCTGGGCGGGGTGGGTCAAGCAGGGAAATCATTCCAACCATTTCAAACTTGGTCATGGCTTCGTCGACAGTGATGGCAACTCCGAGGGCACGAAGACCACGCAGCGCAAAGTCGTTGACGGCCTTGGTAGCTTCATCGTGACCTCCGACCATGCGAACGATAACCTGAGGTGCTCCCTTGATGCAACGGAATTGCTTTCCAGTGGACAAGTCGGTGACGGTGGCTTCAGTGTACTTGGAGGTGGGGTTGAATGGAATAAAGTTATTGACTTTGTATCCTGGAATGTGGTGGTCCTGTTCGACACGTTGCTTCAAGACGGTGACACGCTCTTGGGCAGCTCCACGGATGGCAGACTCGATGGCATCTTGTGCTCCAGGTTCAGAGGCAAAGAAGGAAGTCAACAACAGATCCTGCTCAGTGTAACGCACGCCAGTTCCCTCAAAGTTGGTGGTGGTGTTTCCCTTATTGGACAAGTATGGAACATCAAACGAAAGCTGGTTCAGGGTGAGTGTACCAGTCTTGTCGGAACAGAGAATGGAGACGGAGGCGAGTTCTTCAATGGCAGTGAGACGCTTGACAATAACCTGCTTCTTGGCGAGCTGGGAAGCACCGACAGCCATGGTGACGGACATGATGGTTGGCAGGCCGACAGGAATGGCGGCAACGGTGAGGACGAGGACTTCCAAAAGCGAGTGGCGGACACGGTCACCGAGAGGAGCGTTTGGCCTTTCTGGGACTCCCCAGACACGCACAAAGAACAGAGCAAGAGCCATAACCTGAAAGAGGGGGTAAGTACATGCGGAGGAAGATGAGACGTCAAATTACTTACACAGGTGATGATGACCAAGAAGTTTCCGATGGAGTTGATAATCTTTTGGAAGTGACCTTCTTCGGTGGTGATGGAAATCAAGTTGGC
>QEAP01000766.1:0-10448 GCA_006535975.1 Chytriomyces confervae | reverse complement strand
AGCGCGAATTTACATTTTACAGTGAAACGACAATAAATAATCCCGTTTCTATCTGTCAACGCGACTTTTTGTTCTTCTCAAAGGACCCCATAAAACGTTTCAAAATGGGGACCAAAAATAAGACGCGAACAAACCAAATCTTCAGCATTCATGTCAATTCTGTATCGAACCTATCTTTCCTTTGATCAAACTCCGGACAAGAGAGTGAACTTGTTCCAACGCAACTGCTTAGTTTAAGCTGACTGAACTGGAAGCGGCGTTTTTGGGCGGCTGACAATTCATCACGGTCGGACTCAAACAACTCTAATCGAAGCTGCACAAGTTCATGCTTCACCAATAAACGGTGGTTTTTGAGAAGAAGGGTCTCCTGAAACACAGGAACCCCACAATCACAAGATTATCCAGTTTCTTTGAAAAGCCCACATAAAACCCTCCATCAAGAAGGACGCCGTGTTTCGAAATGCTTGGGCAGGGACAAGAATGGGGACAAGATCCGAGTCCTCCAATGCATCCGTTCTTGTTGTTGTCAGGTCAAAGACGAATTTCGACATGATCAAGGACTGCGCGTAGCACATTTGAATGAATTCGCGGTCTTGGATGTGGGCGTCGGTTCCCGCAAGACCCCATTTTTGCTGCATGATCAGCGAATTGAGGACCTGGGATTGAAGAATCTTGTTTATATGTCAGAGTCAAGCAGAAAACGCGTTGCAGACCTTTATCTGGTCACTGGTTGGATCTGGAGGCATGGTGTTTATTTTTTAGTGACATTGAAAAATATCACACGTAAACAATGTCTGAAGACGGAGACGAAGAAGTAAAGGATGAAGCACCAACCCTCGGAGTAAGAAATCAGACTGTTCTGTTCGTAGCCAGGGGATTCCAGCTAACGGCACATTCGCAGACCTACGAAGGAGAGAGAAACGAAGCAAAACAACGACACGGCAAAGGCAAAAACATATTCATCAACGGTGACGAGTACGATGGATCCTACGAAAACGGTGTGCGGAGCGGATATGGGGTTTACAAGTGGAAAGGCGGTGCCCGCTACACTGGCGATTATAAAAACGATTTGAGACATAGAGACGGGTTTTTCATTTACCCGGACGGATCAAAGTATCGAGGTAGCAATTTGACATTTTGAGGTTTCGCGGATGTCAGTTTTTCGAATGGTTATTTATTTTTTGCGAAAAGGTGCATTTTGTGAAGGAAAGCGCGAAGGACAAGGGTATTATCTTTATCCCAACGGAGACATTTACCAAGGAGAGTGGAAAATGATATGAAGAATGGGAAAGGCAAGTGTTGTTTTCAGATTTTGTCATATTCATTTGTTATGTCTGCTGACTTGTTGCTGCTTCTCAGGCACATATCTTTGCAAAAACGGTCCGTTTCTTGCGAGGTGCATTTCAATTCTTGGATTTTGGCGTCTTGCGCGGTTTCGAGCTCGGTGACTTGGAGTTTCAGACGCTTTGTTGTTTCGAATAAGCAGTCTCGTTCCCGTTCCATCCCCTTTAACCTGCTCATCTGCGCTTGAGTTGAAATGCATGTTCAGCTGAATGCATTGACTGCCAGAATAACAAGAGTTAACCTTGTAATGCCGCTTCACTTCATCAACTGAAATCTCCCTTGTCCGCAACAAATCGTCCCGTTCTTGCACCAACTTTGCTTCCTTTGCCGCAAACACACTCTTTACCTTAGACTCTTCAAGTTCAAGGTGCGCAATGCTCGTGTTTCGTTCCTGCAGTTTTTCAGAGACTTTCAACACATCCGAATGCAGTGCGTCGCGTTCGTTTTTGCACTCTTCGAATGCGCTTCGCAAAGATTCGAATGCTTCGTGTTGGGAAATGAGCTGTTCTTGCATTGAGAACAAATACGCGGACGCTTGGCTTGTGTTTAAATAATGAACTCACCTCATGGATGCCTCATTTTTACTCATCAATTCGGCGATTTTGAGTTTTTGATCCTTTACTAAATGCTTCAACTTGCGTGCGACTGCGCGCAAGTCGTGCTCTGATTTCGCAGACTATTTGAGCGCCTTAACACAAGAAAATTCATCAACGACCCTTAAGAGAGGCTAATCTGCAATAGACTTAAAATAAATTCTCACTTTGGACATTTGGTTGCTTTCTTCTGCGATTTCTTGGAAGGCCTTGAACAGCTCAGTGTATTTCTTGTGCTCCTCTGACAGCCGCGTAAAGTCAGTCATCACGAAAGTACCTCCGAAAAGGTGGGCGCAAAACAAATGCGCTTACTTTTGACTGCTCTCTGTAATTCATCCTCCTTCACTCTTATTTCTTCATTCTTTTGTACAACCTGCTTTTCCAGCCTTTCCTTTTCTTCTCGATGCCGCGCATCCAATTCATTTCGCGTTTTCGAAACAGCTTCAGAAATGGCCGTGCTTTGAACTTCCGCTGTGCGTTTTTCGAAATCTAAACGGTCTGTCTGCATGACTTGGATCGCGCTTTCAAGTTGCATTTTTGATTTGGACAGTTTTTTGATGAGGCATCGATTTCTTGGCCCATCTTTGTTTGGAATTGAAGGGCATCTGCCCGGCTTTGAAATTAATTTTTAGCGTAGTCAGGTTCACTAATACAGGCATGGCAAGAAAAGTAGTACCTCTGATGGCTTTGGGATGCGAGTGGGTATTTTGCATGCATGGCAAGTATCAAGATAGAACTCACGTTGTTGCAAGACAGATTCAGTTCGACCAAGTTTGGTGTCCGAAAGAGAGTCAGAGAGCGCATCGAGTCCAGGTTGCGATTGCTTGAATCCAGGCGGTGCGCTGTGGGTGTGTGTTTTAGGTAATGAACAAATTAAATAATCCAATAAATCAGAACAAACAAGGCCCATGAACTTCTTTAGCGCGTCGAGCCCGTCAAACGCGGCCGCACGGGTGTATCTGCAGCCGGACTTTGTGCAGGCATCGCTCGTCAAGGGAAACTTTCGCCAGATTTGTGCGCTGCCAAAGTACATGGATTTGAACGAGTGGTACGCCGTCGTGCTTCTTTTCTTTATTCTAGTGCATCTTACCCTTGTTATTAAACACAGGCTGGCTGTCAACAGTTAATATGTCCATCGATGCCGTCTTGTTGTGGAGTCTAACTTGTCCAACAACAGTTCTTGACTTCTTCTACTACACGAATCTGTTCTATGAATCCGTCGCAGAGTTCTGCACTGTCCACAACTGTCCTAATATGAGCGCTGGCGCCAAGTAAGCCGTTTGCGATCGCTTTCATCGTCGACATATTTGAACCGTCTGGCGCCAGTATCGAATACAGCTGGACCGACAGCAAGGGAAAGTCAGTGAAGCTGCCCGCACCCCAATACGTGGACTATTTCATGACATGGACGCAATCGATCCTCAACGACCAGTCCGTGTTTCCAACGAAAGCGGGTATGGAATATTCGATAGTAATATCAACACACCACCTCACTTTCCAACTCTCGAAAAACAAGGCATCGAATTCCCACCCAACTTTCTCGTAACGCTCAAAGCAATCTACAAACACATCATGCGCGTATTTGTACACATGTACAGCGCCCACGTGCACCAGATCCAAGTGCTCAACCTGCAGAGCCACCTCAACACTCTCTTTGCCCATCTTCTCTGCTTTGGCCGAGAATTTGATCTTCTCGAGCGAAAGGATCTCGTGTCGGTGCAGGATTTTGTGAGTGCGCTCGATGCATTGTATGGATTGAATCTGGGGAAATGATTTTTGTTCCATCATTCACGTCAAAAACATACGTCAGCACTTTGGGGATGTTGCTCGTTTCGGAGTGTCCGGCTTTATTTTTGGTGTTCGGATATTTAGTATACACACAACTGCTCGCTAAATCTTGATGGGAAGACTTTTGATTGCTTCTTGCGCAGCAACAATGTCTTCGCTCTCGCTTGCATCCGGGCTGCTTTCCTGAAAGTGATGTGGCCAGAGTCAAGGGTGGAAATCTTGTGAGCATGAAAGAATACTGGGGTGGAAACCAAGTAAACGGAAAGTGGCGAACCAAAATGTCGGAAACAAGTCTCTGCAACTCGTCTCTTGCAGCAGAGAGACGGTTTTTACAGTCTGGGATCATTGTTGTTGTTTCTTCGAGAACTTCGCGCTTATGTTTTTGTGTGAGTGAAGTTTGGCGGATCAGAGGAACTGTATAGGGACAGTCGACAACAATTTCAATAAAGATTCCTAACCTGCTTTCGCACATCGTGGTCGTCCGCATTCGCCGTGATAAGAGCATCGATACGCTTCTGTTGCGTGATTTCCTCGCGTTCGTAGGACGAGAGCTCCTTCACAAGGCTGGGAACAAAGAGGGGCCGTTAGACGTACGTTGGCTCATGAGAGAGTGCCGTGGATCGAACCGAGTAACGACGCCGGTTTTGATCTTGAGAGTGCGTGCGGATGCTTGGAGCATTTTGCTTGTTATTTTTTCAAAATGAATTTTATTTTATCTTCTCCTTCACCACACCCAAAACCACCAGCTCCACCCTCTCGTCAACCAGCAATGGTGTGGACGCGTTCTAGAGAAAAGCAAGCTCAGAAGCAGCTGCAGGCGTACACGTTTATCATGAGGCAGCACTCGTTCAGGCTCGTCCCTGCCGACACGTTATGATCGGACTCTGACGAGCTCCCAACGGCATCCACGACTTTGAATGCACTCACAGCCCAGTATTCACGTCGTTCGAATTCAAGCCAGTCAGCTCCCTATGCGTGCATGAGACATTTGATGAAGGAATCGGTGAGCTGAGTCGTCGCACCAACCTGATTAATCATAAGTTCGCGTTTGGGCCGACAAAGCGACAAAAGACGGTCAGCAGAAAGGTCACGAGTGGGAACAGCTTGTCAAGGAAGTGGAAAAGGAACTTGCGAAACTGGAGCCTCCTTCGACCGGAGAAGACCAAGGTGGACCCAGTGCGGTTGCTTCACGGGTGATTCTGCCCACTTTGACGTGGCAGTGGCTGTCGATTGCCTGCTTGCTTGTTTTGTCCTCATGTGCATATATTCTTGCAGCTGTGGATGAAGAGGGTGCTCCAGGACTGGACTAATGCACTCAAATATATATACCCTTTTTATTTTTTTGGCTTTCGAGGAACCGACGTAAAACATTCGGATCGATATACTTGACGATATCGAGTACATGGTGGACAGTTTACTGGGGCGGAGGGGGTGGCAGTTGACTTTGTGGAGTGGGAAAGTACGGCTGTGATGCGTGTTGTAAATTGTGCGCGTACAATTGTTGTTGTTGTTGCTGTTGCTGCTGTTGATGTTGTTGAAGTTGTTGTTGATGCAGCTGTTGTTGTTGAAGAAACTGCTGCTGCTGCGCATACTGATTCTGCATCTGCACTTGTTGCTGCTGCATCTGCTGCACTTGTTGTTGTTGTTGCTGCACTTGCTGTTGCTGCATGTGCGTAGGAATAGATTGCTGCTGCATCGGCGCCAACCCCATGGATCCAACTCCAGGAAGCACAAACCCATTTGCAGTGCCCGCCGGGACAACGCCCGGAACTTGCGCGTCTTGAAAATACAAATGCTGCAGCGCTTCTTTTGCGCTGATTCGCATTTGTGGTTGGTACTGAATCATTCGGTTCAGCAAATCCAGCGCGATTTGGTCCATCATAGGCAGTCTTTGAGACAGAGACTGGGCTGGGTACGATGGGAATGTGGCTTTGTATTCCGGCATTTCTGTCACATGCGGCCACGTTTGTTCGGTTGGAGTGCCTGAGCATTGTCAAAGTTTATTAGTTTTTTGGTGGATGCCATTGATTCGATTTACTGTACCAAGTAGCTTGAAAATCCGCAGTAACTGGTCTTCATTCGTTTTACCAGGAAACAATGGCTTTCCTGAATAGATTTCCGCCATGATACACCCTGTGCTCCAGATATCGATCGACGTTGAATAATTGCGAGAGCCAAGGAGCCTGAGAACGATGCATAGGCAAAGGACAGGATGAGCACATTTGCGCGAGCTGATTCGCTGAAATTGATTCGAGACACATTGAGGGGAAATGAAACTCACACATCCGGTGCGCGATACCATAGCGTCACAACTTCGTTCGAAAACGTATTCACTGGAATCCCAAACGCCCTCGCAAGTCCAAAATCGGCGATTTTCAATTCCATTCGCGAATTGATGAGCTACGAGCCAAGTAGAAAGAAAAAACAGAGAATCGGAGAATCGGAGAAAAGGGTTAGACACCACACACAAACATGACCCAAATAAAAAAAAAACACATCAAAAATAAGGAAAAGACGGCTCACCAAGTTCTGAGGTTTCAGGTCCCTGTGCAGAACGCGGTTATCGTGACAAAATGCGATTCCTTTGAGAAGCTGGTATAGAAATGTTTTGCACAGTGCGGGTGGCAATGCACCGTTATGGCCCTGCGTGTCCATGTACTTTTTCAGATCCTGGTCCATGTACTCAAACACCAGCGTCAGTGTCTTTTCATTGTGAATAACGTCATACAGTTTGACTTTTAAAAAAAACGAACGAGTGAGCGACGATGCCCTTCCATCGAAAGCAAACGCAAAGAGCTGTACCAATATTGTTCTGCCTCAGCTCTTTCATTAACGAGATTTCGCGAATGGCGGTTGAAGGGGCGCCTTCCTCCGGGTCCAGGTGGATCTCCTTCAGCGCAACAATGTCGTGCGTGAGCTTGTTCTGGCCCTTGAAGACGGTTGCGTAGGTGCCTTCGCCCAGCTTCTCGAGGCGCAGATATCGTTCGTTTGGTTGTGCTGGTTGGGATTGGCTCGCCATGTTTTAGGGTGAATATTTTTTTTGAGTTGCCTTTACAGTTTTACAAAAAAACATGAGTGGGCATCAGAGTGATTCATTTTTTGCAATTTGGCTCCGATTGGGCATCAACGGTGCTATCAATTTCCCTTCTTTTCTGCAGACATCGAACCCGGCGTCTTTTCTTTGTCGGCGCATTTCCATGTAGGCAGACGTACGTGACTCATTGGGTTTAAATACCTAGAATGACGATGCATGTGGTGCCGAGAAATGGGATCGCAAATAATATCGCATAGTTTCAAAGACCGACATCCCAAGTCATCGAGAAAATCTTCATGCGTCTCGATATCATATATTAAGAAATTAGTAGCGAACAAAAGCCTCAGTCGAGCGTCTCCAAATTATGAGTAGATGACATGGAACTGGATCCCTGCGAAGCAAAAGACTGATCCAGGGTCAAATGCGGAACATCCGCCTCCACTTCCCCGTTTTCCCGAATCAACACGCGCTGTCCATCTTCAAACCCAAACACTGGAGCCAACTCGCCTGACGTGATTTCTTTCAGAATCACGTCAGCAGGGACTAGGTTTTCTCGAAACTTTCTTGTTGCTCGCATCCTTGGAGTTGTCAAATGTTGCGTTACGGGTGATGTGTGGCATGCTTTCGATTGGCTTGTTGTGGCGCCGTAGGATGGACTTGTGACATTGGAATCAGTCAGGAGCGGCCTCGATTCGGTCGCAGTCACATGCATCGTATCATCCCCATCCGTATCAATAATGAGAGAGCTGGAAAGACTGCTTCCTTCCCGCGAGAAAATGATGTCTAGCACCCGTCCAACTTTCACTTTGGTGTTAACATCGACATATACATCCGTTTCATCGACAATTTCTTGCCCAATCAGTTCCTCAATCACATCCTCCAAAGTAATGATCCCAAGAGTAACAAATCGGCGATGCGTAGTGTTTCGAGGAGACGAGAATAAAAGCGGTGATGCCGTAACGAGACTGTTGGGGACAGAGTCTTCCTCCAATGGCAGTTCATCCACAACCACAGCCATATGACTTCGTCCTTCCTCAAAAACGTGAAGAATTTCAAACAAGGGAGTGTCCTTTTTGATGCGAGGAAGTCGACCGATGCTGGTTTTGCTAACGGAAACTCCTTCTTCTGGATCCAATGCAATCAAGTGTTTGATCAAAATAACGCCAATAATATCGCTGCGAGATTTGTTGTATACGGGTACTCTGGAATGTCCGGCCTCCATGAGCTGTTTGCGGAAAAAAAAAGGGCGTTCAAAAACTCGAACTTTTTCTGTGTTTGAAATTCAACAATACCGTGTTCAGGGTCTTTCGGTCAAATTTCGCAGTCAAGGGCAGCATAAATACGTCCGTCAGTTTCGTCATGACTGTTTCGGCAGTCTTTCCTCGAAGCTCAAGCACCGCTCGCAGAATGGAAACTTCCTCATGATTCAAAGGGCCGCGGTTGTCTTCATCGTGCATCGCGATCAACTCCTTCAACTCTGCATGCGAAGAGCATCAGTAAACTAACACTACGCATGGTTTAACAAGAGATAATCACCAGCGCGTCGATAAATGACTCCGTCCTTGTGTCCCAAGACCCAGTCCAACAACTTTGCGATAGGATATGCAATCACGAAAACAATCCAGATGAGTATCCGCACAGGCCAAGCAAAAGTGGCTCCAATTAAGAGACCGTATCTGGCGCACACAGCCTGTGGTATAATCCTTTTGGAGTATCAGACGACATGACATGACTCCAAAACTTAAAATGTTCGCACTCACTCTCCAAACACCAGAATCAGCGCTGTCGAAAAAAGAACAGCCTGATGTCCTTCCAATCCGACTCCGCTGAATAGAATCGGCAAGGTTTCATTGACGATGGTATTCCCCAACAGCAGCGAAACGAGCAGCAGATGCCCGTTCTTTCGAATGGGTTCGATTCGTTCCGCATACATCTTTTCGGTCGGAGTTCCAGACACTTTCAAGATTTTCAGATTGGTCTCGTCTGTTTTGTTCCAATGTCAGACCACGTGCGTCACATACAAAAACGTTTGGAATACCCACCAATCGACATGAGCCCAATCGTGAGACCCGCAAACATTCCTCCGACTAACACGAGGAGGAAGATCATCCCGAGATACGTCCAGTACGTGAATGCGTCCATGGGCTCCTTTTTCGGCTCCCTCCCAGGTCCCTTCCGAGTTTTGTTTGCGGTAGGCTGCCGAGGACCCTCAGCGGGCTCCGAGAAATAGTCCAGTTGCGACAGAGGATGTTTTAATTCGCTGGATATTATCGACTGAAAGCTCGGCACAGGGGGGCACGAGCACACACAAGCATCCGTCGAAAGGGTCGCTGTGTGAGGGTGGAAGCGCATGCTATGTTGGGCGTGGTTCAGTGTGCTCCATAGAACTAGGACAATGACGGATGCTGCCAGAGCGAAGCGGGTGAGAACCACAGCTGGACTTGTTCGCATTTCCGACTGTTTTTTTGGGAAAGGCGTGCCCGTCCAT
Organism: Chytriomyces confervae; assembly: GCA_006535975.1. Taxonomy (NCBI): domain Eukaryota; kingdom Fungi; phylum Chytridiomycota; class Chytridiomycetes; order Chytridiales; family Chytriomycetaceae; genus Chytriomyces; species Chytriomyces confervae. The sequence goes on along the minus strand of QEAP01000766.1, from coordinate 1,201 downwards.
GTCGGAATTTTTCAGTTTGAGAAGAAATGTTTTTTATTCATCTTCCGGACTCATGAATGTACTCGATCCGTGGCTCAATGGGACTGCCCACTTGCTGCTGCATCCCAAAAATGGTCTGGCACTTTAGATGCAGTTCCAGTTCCGGCAATGGATTTTCGACAGCGTTATTCAACAACACGTACGGAAACGGATGGTCCGGTTCCGGAATCTTTTGCTCCAACCGCCCCGCAGGAATATACGCCTTCGCGGCGAGACAGTGGTTCAGCCACTCGTCCATGCGTAAATAGTGCCTGTCGCGCGTGGTCAAAATGTTACCAAAGAAGAAGTCGGTATGAAAGGACCACAGACCCTCTGCCACTGTTGTGGATATAAGATGCAATGGACGTGAGTGAAGCTGATGGATTCAAGCATTTCTGGACACTGCCGCGTTCGGATTCGGTGCCAACGAGAATAAAAAAATATAGGAACAAGTTAACAACATCAGACCGTGAGACAAGCCCAACTCAGACATAAATCCAGTGATCGATTTCAGAAGCTCTTGCGCGAAAACCAAACCAGTTTCAGCAATCAATTGAGATTAAGGCTGTTTCGACTGCAAATGGCGTTTTTTCGGCATCACAGTCGCTATTTTGCGTTGTTATCGCGATTCTATTGTGTTGGCATCGCTGTCTCTATTTTCGTGTTGGCACCGCGGTCGCTATTTCGTGTTGGCATCACAGTCGCTACTTCGCTGTCGATGCTTCGCGTTGGAATCGCTGTCGTATTTCGTGTTGGCATCGCGTTGGTTATTTCGCGTTGGCAGACTGGTTTCAGTGGCTTGCAGATGTTAATTGAGAGGTGATCCGAGACAATGCAAATCAAAAGGGACAAGGGAAGATTTAATTTTGCTACCAAAAACGGCAAGGATTCCAACGCGGGTAACCCACATCCATTTCCAGCCATAAATTGCGCGCAGCAAGCGATTCACCAGCCACAAATCCATTTCCCAAAAACAATAACACTACCATTCATCCCTTTCAAAATTGAATGGCAATAAAACGCGTAGATGTTGCTAAAAGTACAGTGCCTTCAGATCAAGAAGCAAGAAGCAGGGCCAAACCAGACGACTTGCTGGCTTGCGCATGCGTAGCTTGAAACGAGAAAAGTGAAGCTGAGCCAAATGCATAGTTTCAACTGTAAATGGTCGCAAGTTTCGCTCCTC
>QEAP01000765.1:0-10453 GCA_006535975.1 Chytriomyces confervae | reverse complement strand
TGCGTTTGCGGCTGGATTGATTTCGCTTGCTGTTTGAGTTTGTGTAGTTGAAGGAGCCGTTGTATTTATTCGCTTGAACTCCTCTGTTTCAATAAACTTTTGATGGAACTTTTTTTACATGAATCTTTTCAATTTATGGCGGTGGTGCGCTGGGCCATACGACAAATTCCGTGTCTTTGACAAGTCGGTCTACTGAACGAACTGCCATCGTAAGAGTTGATTGCGTGTCAGTTCCCCGCTGAGAAAGCATCTTGCGCAGTATCCATTCTCCTCATTGACTTGATTCATTCTTCACGCTGTGTGCTTCAGGGGAAGAGGGAAGATGGATGCGGTGTGCATGTGGGAAGGCGGCAACAAAAGTTGCAAGCAACGTTGGTGGATATCCGCTGACTCATGCATTGATGCCAATGGTCTATGTGAATTCGTCCATAGTGCCCCTAGAATTACAAATGCTTGTCTTTAAAGCCCCAAGTTGCTTTGGCGATGCGTGACTTGGCTTGTCTTCGAACGATTTGGAGCCAACTGGACGCCCTCCCATACTGCAACAGGCAGTGGAAGCGGATATCTTGAGAAAACCTAGTGTGGAATATTCACGGTAATTTCGTTAGTGCAGCATCTTGCATGGGAAGTGTCTGGTCTGGAAACGCCCATGTTGATGTGGGATATTTTCGTGTCTCGGCTTCCCTGCGAACGTCGTGTCTCGGCTTCCCTGCGAACGTCGTGTCTCGGCTTCCCTGCGAACGTGTTTTGAGGAAACCAATGTGCAGCCTAATGGATCCTCTCTCGTATTGCGATGTGAATATCTGAAGTGAGGCAAGTATGGAATTGCGTATTCGCCAGAAGGACTGAAACTTGGAAATATTAGCTTCGACATTCACAAACTCATTCAACCCATCTGCGAAAGTGTTTCGAGATAGTGGCACTGTGGGTTCCGAGCAGGTTCGAACAGAATCTTTCTATTCCTACGTTCAGTAATGTACGCTCGTTTGAAGTTTCGTAGGTGACAGCGATGCATTGTATTGAGTTGGCCAACCCTCCTGCCTCCTCAGAAATTGAAGCAATATGCCAGCCATTTGGATAAATGTATCAGGTGGAGCAGTCATCGTGGCATTCCTATGCCCTGAAGCCGATTCGAGGTATTTGCGTTGCGATGGGAATTTGGTTTTTCGATGACTGAATACGGTTTATTTTGAAGAATTCGCATTTTGGACAACTCCAAGTCGGTCAGTGCCAATTTCTGTTCAACTTATTTTCAGTGGGTGGTTTACCAGCGACTTTCTCCCGAGCGCTGAGATGAAAAAATCCTTATCAGGTATTCAAGGATTGAACTGGGCTCGAATCAAGCTGGATGCAGCAAAACCCCGTGTCAGAAGAAATGATTTCGTGCTCCTCATTCGAAATGATGGGGGACCATCTTGCCAAGAGCGAAGCCAGATGTGAGTCGTGTCTTTCATGCCTCGGAATATGACATGTCTGAATCGTTCTGCAATTACGCGCTGGGAACGCATCATCCATTGTTACGTATCGAATTTGGCTTCTTTGAGATCAAAAGGGACTTCGATTCGTCGGTATCACGACGTCCATTTCAATGTCTATCGATTGGCTTCGTGGATATCAACAAGGACTCTGATCCAGCAAGTGTTCACACGTTGACGAGAGTGACTTCCATTTTCGAGGACGTGAAATTGCAGCGCTGAGTTTCAGATGTTGTATGGTCTGGATTGAGGAAGTGACAACTCTTCTGAGTCGAGTAGAGATTTACAACAAAAAATCAGGAGGTGTAAATCTCTTCAGACGCCGCAACAGAATTTCCTTCTCGGTTTTGCGATTCAGAAAGTGTCGACGTGGTGCTGAATGAAGCTTGAATATTTTCTGAGCGATGAACGAATTCAAAGACAAACGCGCCAACAAACCAATTCAACAAACAAACTTAAAATTATATTTGCGCAACACACGGGCAATTATATCACGTGTGAGTGCCAATGTGTGTTGGTTCAAAAATGCCCGGTTTCAATTTATACATTAACAGACCATTTATTTCGATAAACAGTTACGCGACACTGTTCTGATTCATTTCGAGGTACACTTTCTGCACATGTTTCACGAAATCATGGACATCCGTAAACTGTTCTTTGCGTGAATTGGATACGTCATTGACTTCGCGTGAATCGGCAGGCATCAGTTCTTGCATCCCTTTCAACCCCCCATCAAACAACATTGTCGCAATCATTCCCTCCTTCCATTGAATCTACACACAAAATTTCCCATACATATCAACAAAAATACCCACACATCAAAAAACAAAATACAAAACCTCCGGCCAATCAGGCAAATACCGCGGATCCGCAACCACATTCCGTAATTCAAACAGTTCTATAAACTGTTGATCCATTGTCCGTGATTTCGGGTGACTGAAGCGGCGGTATTCTTCAAAGATGGAGGTGTAGGACCAGTGTTGGATTTTGCGGATGCAGCCGACGAGGCAGCCTGTTCGGTGCTGGTTTTGTTGCTCAATTTGAGCGCATGTGTGTGAAGCGAGAGAAAGATATAAGTCGCACTTTTCCCTTGTTGCAATGGATCAGGACTGGTTGGTAGTTGTGGTGAATGGATTGATGATCAAAAAAAAGTATCGATGCTTACGCGGCAAATTCCTCTTGTCCAAGATGACTGACAATGCTTCATACATTGCTTGCTCGGGGATATCCATGAGATCCTTGTTGCCTGTTTTTTTTTTGGAATAAACGCGTCAATAAAAAAAACAGCAGCAACGGTTTAAATAAAAGAAGTACCGGCAACGCCAAACTGAAATAATTTGATGTTGTTTTCGTTCAAAAACTTTTGGTTTTGTTCTGGATATTCTTCAAGAATCAGCGTCCTTTTGCAAAAATAAACAGATAAATAAACCGATAAATACAAAGATGAAAGGCATACAGAATCGACTTAAGCTTCAGCTTTTTGAGAAACGAAAAGTTTTTGCGCTTTGGGAAACTGGATCTGTACACGCTCTTGCAGACCATTGTGAAGTTGTCGCATGGGAAGACTACTTCTTCTTCCTCGATGGTCTGTATTGAGAGAGGGAGAGAGAGAGGGGAGTGGGATGGAGAGAGAGAGTGAGTGAGTCAGTGCATGCGAGTGATGGTATGCAGTTGCCTTGATTCACCTGGTCCATGAGTCTGAGTTAAAATAAACATTTAAACTTGAAAGAGACATGGCCAACAACAACAACTCATACGATGACGACGACTTTCTCGATGGTAACAGCCACACTCTCACTCACTCTCCATCGCTCTACTCTGCAACAACAGCATAGCTTAAACCATACTTGCATTTCCCCTCAGATATCCTCGACGACTTTACAGCTACACAACAAGCAACTGTGACCGCATCCAGCAAACCCACCACCAACAACAACTATGCCCAACCACCGCATGAAGAAGAAGAAATTGATCCATCCGAATTCGAACGACAACTGCAACTGGGCATGGAACAGCTTCTTGCGGGATTTGGCAGCGCCTCGAACGCTGGCAATGTCGATGAAACGGTCGAGAAACTGTTGGGCTCGTTAAAGAAGGCTGCGACAAAAGATGCGAGTAGTGCTTCGAATGCATTGGATGGGAAGGAAGACTCGTTCAAGAATATTCTTAGTGACACGGTCAACACGCTCAAGGATTCGAATCAGAAAGTGGAGGTTACAATTCCCAGCTTTCTCATTTGGATTGAAGCTTAATCGAAAAACAAATCAGGGCCAAATCAAAGACGCCGCTCTTGACGAAAGCTCACCCGAAGACATGGAGGCCATGATGAAAGAGCTGGAAGAAATGATGGGAAGCGCTGATTTTGAAGACATGTTTGGAAACGTCATGAGTCAGTTGATGACGCGCGATATGTTGTATGAGCCCATGAAGGATCTTGTTGGGAAAGTGTGTTTTATGATACTTTTGATTTAAAAGTACCCGGAATATTTGGATGCAAACGCGTCGACAATCTCTGAAGAAGACATGACACGGTTTCGGGGGCAACAGCGGCTCATTGTCGAGATTCTTAAAGTGTACGATGACCCTGCGATTTCAGGGGACGATGAGGGAAAGAGGGTTGCGGATTTGATGCAGCAGGTATATATTTGCTTTTTCTTTCCCAACTCTATTTATACTCATTACATCAACATAAAACAGATGCAAGAGTATGGGAATCCGCCAGAAGGTGTTTTGACAGATTTGGCGCCAGGAATGGGCGTGGGTGCGGATGGAATGCCCGCGTTTCCGTTTCCAGGGATGCCTGGGGCCGGGGCTGACGGGAATCCCGACTGCTGCATCATGTGAAAAGAGATGCAAGAGAGAGAGAGAGAGAACAGAGTAAATAAAATATAGTATCATAAAACTGTTGGCAAGAATAGGCCCGATGAAGTGCTTGTATTCTGGTTTCTGTAACAGTTGTAGCATAGAATATAAAAACGCTTTGATAACTTAAGCAATAGGCTCCACACGAATCTTGGAGTACTTTGCCGGCTGACTCTGACCAACCGCAGAAGCACATTTAGGGTTTCCAAAGCCACCATCCAACCAGTCCATGCCACCCTCCCAGAAGGACAAAATGAGCGTCATTCCATCTGCCATACCTTTACCCATCTGCGGAACACCACCCCACTCTGCCGTGCAAGTCCCCGTATTCACATTCCCAGTCTTGAACATCTTTCCATCCTGCTCAAACACCTGCACAATGCTCGACAACGTACCGGAGTCCGTATTATCACTCGTGATGAACTTGGTCGTGATTTTAAAAGGTCGAGTCGTGTCAATGAAGGATTTGGGTCCAACTTGCGAAGAGTATTTGGTATTACTCGTGTCTGAGCATCCGTTATGGTTACACTGGTTCCCATTCACTTGTCCGCGGCTTTTACATTCATGAGTTGTAAACTGCGTCGCAGCAACGTTTCCTTCAAAAATGTCCATCTCCATGCACGATCCTTGTCCATCACAGTACTGGGACCCAAGTCCCACCGGCATGGCGCTGAAATACAATGCGGAATTCTGTCCACACTTTACACCAGCCACGTCCACGTTAAATGTGATTTGTCGGTTGTTGAGGTAAAATTGGTTATACGTGCTTCCAGCGGGGTCAACGAGGTAGAAGCGACCCAGGCCAAACGACATGTCGCCGGATTCTTGGATTGTGGAGGCAATGTTTTGCCACGCGGGGATGAGGAAAGTGTTTCGTTGGTAGCAGGTGTTGGTTTTGTCGCATTCAATGTAGGGGAAGCGGGTTGCGGATGCGGGTGCGGCGGCCCAAGCGGAAGTCACAGTTTTACCGGGCTGTAAAAATTTTAACAAGAGTTTTGGGAATTTAGGAATATGGATTCTTGGAAGGGATTTCGAGCAGTGGAAGACTTACCGATGAGGGCTGGGTGGTAACTGGGACAGCCTTTGTGGTCGTTGGCTTGTTGGTAGTTTGAGGCGACAGGTTGGTAGTCTTTGGTGGTTGGTTGGTGGTTTGAGGTGGCTTGGCAGTGGTAGTCTTGGGTTGTCCAGTCGTGGACTTGGCAGGGGTTCCAGAAACAGCACCACATACAGCTCCATCTTTAGTCGTGGAGAAAGCGGCACTTGGGTTTACGTTGCCATTCTTCATCCAACACGTTCCTCCGTTCAAGGTTGTCCAAGTGTAGTGCGTGCACCCGGCCGTCTTAATACACTCTTGACTGCACTGGCTTCCACGCACGGACGACTTTGCAAAGTCTTGCCCGTTCCAGTCACAGCTGGGAGACCAGTACGATCCATCAGCAGCGTAGTTCCACTTGATCCCAACCGAGGCAGCAGCACCAGCAGACTTGATGTACCCACAAACAGCCTGATCATTCGTCTTGCCAAACGCCTGCGACGCCGTCACAGCCCCGCTTTTCAACCAGCAAGTCCCACCGTTTGTGTTTGTCCATGTGAAATGGGTGCAGTCCTTTGTTGTGGCGCATTTGCCGCCGCATTGTTCACCGGGGATACGGGTGTTGCCAATGTCGGCGGGGCCGCCGGCCCAGTCGCAGTTGAAGGCCCAGGCGCCGCCGCCGGAGACTTGTGTCCATGCAATGTCTCTCGCTGCGAGGTTGAGGTTGAGGGATGGAGGTGCCATTGTTTGTGTTTGTTGTTGAGGTTGTTGTTGTTGAGGCTGTTGTGTGATGGACAGCCGAGGATCCGCGCTCTTATATATTGGATTTGACAGGTGCTAAAATTCAATTCCGCCCTTGTCACAAGCCAATGAAATTGCCCTAAATGACAATTTAAAAGGTGCGGATTTCCCTTAAGCCACTCAACTCACGCGTGTTCTTTGCCAGGACTGCGACTGCGACTGACTACTGCTCCCTCTCTCTCTTGCGTCCAACCAACCAACCAACCAGTTACCTACACGCACCTACATGCATGCACCCAGCAGCACCCACTCATCAGAGATGTATCAACACACACCCACTCCCGACACCATCTCTCAAAATCGCAAATAAAATTACTCATGGCGTGTGTGAAGCGTTTTGATTACCAGCACTCACATCCATCACATGATACCACCATTGCAAATCAGGCTCCTTTCAAACCTTCAACAACTCTTTCCTCCAACCCCCAAACACACATTTACGCCTTGAATCATCTCCTTCCTTGAAAACAACAAGTCACCTCACTATCCCCAGAAACCCTGAAATCAACAAGCATACTGAATGCGATTTCAGCGTGGATACTCAGCAAACTGGAAACAACCACTCATGAAAGTAACGTTGCGCCATTACGGAGGAATACCTCATTTGCATATTATCTTCCACCAGGATCCCAAACTCTTGAAAACGCTGCAGGCATTGCTTGTCTTCTTTACCAAGACAAATCGGATTCATGACACACTGAGATGACCAGTCATCTACCAACAAGTTTATGAAAAGTTCTTCTTGAGGCATGGAATGGTCCCTGCCAAACGCGAGCTCCATGTTTGACACAAAATCGGTGGAAAAGTAATGGCGGAGTAATTCCGATTCAGTTGGTCTGCCATGATTGATATCCGATTTCGCATTCGGCAGCTCTACAGACAAACGCAAGGTGCCAAAGAAACCGCCGCAATGTGCAACAATGATTTGCTTCAACGAATCAAATTTCCCTTCACCGTGCAACCCTGCTGATGGATTCAGATACGCGAGTGCATCCACCTTAGACAAGAAGAAATGCTTCCAGTCAAATATAGTGTAGGATGTGAGCTCATCGAAGATCTGTGGTTATCCTCGTGCTTCTCGCTGCAGTTGGAGTTGCACTCATGGGGCCATGTCCGAAGAGATGAGGAAGGATCGGCTCAATGACTGTTAAAACGCGGTGGATCCGGGTTTTTTCGTCTTCCAACTCAGCCGGTGTTTTCCCGGGTTTCCTTATTGACTCGTTCGCAACATTACAGGCACTGATTTATGTAACTGTTCCTACACGGACAGTAATAGAACGAAATAAACAGAATACAACATAAACCCGAGCGCATGGCCAGCGCTGGATGTTTTTCCTCCATTGCCAGTGGATAGAGCCCCCTTCCTTTTGCTTGCAATCATGAGCGAGCTATCCGTAGAGTTTTCGACCCAAAACGTAGTTTCCAATGGGCCAGTCGGCAATGCAGCTGAAAACTCAAGAGAGATGGTCACGCCAGTGTCAAAGGGAATCAATGCTGTCGGTGTCAGGTAAACGGCCCCTCCAGTCCCACTCTTCTTATAAACTGCATTCATCGAAAACAGACTGGCGTCTTTCCCGCTCACTTTCACAGTAGATGTTAATGCTGGTGCCCCTGCACCTTCCAACCCAATCACAAGTGACATTCCACGACGCAGTGTGGCCCAAGTTGACATTTTGAAGTTCAACGCCGTCGGAGAAGCAACGCCGATTTCAGCACATGGAGACAGTCCAAAGGGAAACGAAACAGAATCTGAGCCACATCCGAAAACAGTTCCCACGTCAAAAGCTTTCAACGATTTTGTCTTTGCAGCAGCAGCGTCTGAGACTGGGATTTTCCAACGAGTTGTCATGAAGGGAGAAATATCGTATCCAACGGTGGTTGAGAAGGTAACTGCCCAAGTGTCAATCATTTCTTTTTCCGTTTTCGGCTGCTTGTCCAGTTTTTCGTACGCACGAAAAACGCGGCGGAACGCCTCAAAACCAAACGATTGACGCAACTCAATGTAATACAGCAGTTTCATGAATAGATCCGTGCCTTGGTTTCCGAATGGTTGCGATTTTTTTCGCCACTCTTCTTCAAGCTTTCTCGCATTTCCGTTTGGTTCAAAGTCAGCTTGGCCAAACTGGTGGACGCTGAATGGGAATATCTCAGACATCTGCATGCTGAAAATGTTGACAGTCACCTAATGAATTGGGTATTCGTGTTGTTTAGAAACTTACGATAATACCCCAGTGAATTATGTATCATACCTCTGTCTGATCCAAGTAATCTGTCCAGGAGTCCTTCTGGAAATTGTGACCAAGCTCGTGATAGTAGCCCCAGTTATTGACGGGATTGATGGTCTCTGTCTCGTAAATGGACTGTTTATGAATGCACAATTCCTGGACATCCGTGATATTATGCGCTTGAATGGGATAACCAGCATACATCCAGCCAACAGATAATTGAAGCTCAACATTAATTCGCTCCTTGTATGGTCGAAGTGGCTCGCCCGACAGTTTATAGTATTCTGGCATGAGCTAAAAATGTACCAAAAAGAAGCTGGAGTCAATCATGCTAAACAAAAGAGTTTGAAAGAGATCAACAAACCTTGTCGTAGAATGATTTCATTTCTGCAGGATTTGAAGCACACGTGGACTTTCTGAGGATCGCGGTTGGATAACTTAGAATGATGCCCTCAAATTCCATTTCACCAAACGGCGAGACGGTACCATCCAGCATTTTTTGCCAGTCAGAAACGCTCATGCCACCAGTGTAGAGGGGGGATGGGGTAATGTTCCCAGACACTGTGATGCTTCCCAAATTTCCAGCAATCTGGGTGTCAAGAAACAGCAAGCCTCCAAACAGACTTTTGATGGTCATGTATTGGCAAGCTGCACCATCTTTAACCCAGTATTTTCCATACTCAGTGGTTGCTGGAAATCTTTCCCAATCCGCGTCCTTCACATCCCAAAGAGTGTCCGTGGTGGATCCAATCTGCACCCCTACAATTGATGTAGCATCCACCCCAACGCCTGGGCAAAACTGTACCTTCACATCTGACCCAGGAAAGATATAGAGACCACTTGACTGCCATTTTGTGAACTTTGAGTTTAGCGTCCACGTTTTTGTCGTCACAGGTACAGATGCGTCCGGAACGCCGGGCCAGACAGCAGCTGCCTGCACGAGTGGATGAGCGGTCCCGTTGAGTGGAATGTCACGACGCAGGGCGTGCAAGAGCTTGGCGCAGACGCGGCGGCGGGAGTCGCTGATTGCAATCGGGAACTCTGACCACTGCACACCTGTGATGCACACAGACTGAGCAAGCGGCACAGCGACACTGGTGACAGTGGTTGGGAATCTGTGTGCGTTGAGTTACACGTCAATATACACGGGTTTGAATTTGGGAACAAGAGTCGAACCTGCCGCCATCTGCATCCACATCAAACAACGCATCGGCCACGCTCACAAACTCTTTGTATGTCGCAGAAGTTGGACGTGCGAGATCGGCCGTGACTGATGCAGCAGAGCGAGCCGCGATGGCACTCAAAATGTCGGGGATGCCAGCGTCCAACTCAACAGCGCTCCTCAGTCTCACGTGCGAAGGGATCTTCGCCATAAGGGCCGCTGCAAGTGCATTCTTGCGCCAGGAGGTGGCAGCGAGTCGTGGCTGCTTGTGGACCATCTTTTGGTTGTCGTTTGCGGCGGTGATCGCATTATATGGTATTTCTGAAAAGCAATTTTGAACTGTGAGGCTGGTTGGGAGTTGAACAGACTGGGTTTGAAACTCAGCGCGCTTTCGGCGCCCCACACAGCGCCTATCTGCAAAGGTAAGGTGTGGGTACTCGTGATCTTGACGTACGAAACGACGACTGTTCTGGTCGAGTTGACCCTGCAACAGGCGTCTTTGTCCATTCACATGGGATTGGAATATACTGCTGATTGACATGTTGCTCACTTGCTGTGAAGTCAGCAACAGCAGCGCATTTGGTTTACTCATCATCAAGATACCTTGTCTTGACAGATTTAAATAAAATATAAAACCAGCCGTTTGGATGGAGGGCGGACAAAAAAAAAAAAAAAAGACTGCAGACAGTTCCGCGTGCACGCGTCATGGACGAATGTGGCGCCGGAGAACTGTGTTGAGTATTGGTTGGTTGGTTTTGTATGCAGCAATGGTGGAACAAGAGTTACTTGAAGTGTTTTGGTTGATGATTGATCGACGGCGTTGATTTTGCTTGTGTGGAGTGTTTGCGGGTTCATTCTTCTTTCTTTCTTTCTTTCTTTTTTTTTTTTTTTTTTT
>QEAP01000763.1:0-10472 GCA_006535975.1 Chytriomyces confervae | reverse complement strand
TTATAACCATTGTACCGCGTGCAAGACCCTCCTACACTGACATGAATGATTGTGGCTGACAGTACCTTATTCCTTGTGGAACTTGGTCCGAACTGTGGCTGGTGCTACTCTCAATTTTTATCAGTATCCTGCTTCCACTGAATACGGCGATGGACTTAGTTATTTGCTGCATCACAGACATGTTCCCATCCATGGCACTTATCTATGAATCCCTGGAAACAACCACCAAAGACTGCCTTGTGAATGCAAAAATGTTTCTCATGTCTACCTGTTTATTGGTCGCATGCAAATGCTCTTTGTCACTCTGGTTCACATACTGGTATCATTCCGCTGACGGCTCAATCTCAGACTTGGTTTTCATGTACGGCAAACTAGGCAAAGATCCTGTTACGTTCCCATCAGGAATCTGAGTTACGGCACACAAATATACTCGGCACCTGTACAATGCAAACTCCGTCTACTTTGTGGCACTGGTGATAATGCAAATTTGCAGCAACTTGTATGAGAGTTGGTTGGAGATTTCGAGCTCGTTTATTGTTTTTCAGATTGTGTTGTTTTGTGTGGGGTTGATTCCTGATGCGCATGTCAGGAGGGATTAGAGGGGATGGACCAAAGCGTCACTCAACAACTTCATGAGGGACCAAAGCTTGACTCAATAACTCTTTATGAATGGTGCTACTAAAATCCAGGAGGAAGAATACTCTGATCTCAGCATTGGATCTCCAACACCTCCCTTTTCCATCAATCTCATGACACCCACTACCCCATTCCCATCTGCTTCAAACAAGCAAACATGTTCCCTGTGATGTCCTGCAATAACTTTAAAATCTGATTCTTCTGAGTGCTGCCTCATCCAACTGCCCTCCCAACCCTGAAACAACATCCGACAAGTGGCTCATATTTTTAAATCTCCCCTTCTTCGTGCAATACTGGATAATGCCTTCAGCAATCTCCCATTGTTGTTTCTGCACTCCAAGAAACAACAGTTGGATGGAGGTTTTTAAACCAGAGTTCACGCTTATATCAATGGAACATCCTGGATGATCAAACAAGGATCCATGAAAACATGCTGAATCAGATTTTGCGACAAAGAACATGGATTTTGGACTTTCACTCACTTTGAAGTTCAAACAAATACTCATCAGTCCAACAACTGTCTCCACATTCTTCATGAATTTTGGCCTGCCTGGTCTTTTTGCCATGCAAGTCAAAAGGCCTGATTGCGTCATATCTGAGCCCAGCCATTTCCGCTGATCCAAAACCAATATGTGGCCTGCATTGTCTTGGCGTTTGAGTGCAAAGAAGATGTCCACACCAGGTCCATTATCCCCATTCAACACAACCTGTAACTCTTTGCTGTCAATCCAGTCAACGCTGCTACTGCCTCCTCCTTTCTGTGAGATTGTTTCTGGTAAATCAGGCCCATAATGTTTGTTTGAATAGAAGACTTTTGCAACTCAAATGCAGACCTTTGTGTTGAAAACTGCATTGTCAAACTGGGCTCCTTGCAATGCAGCTGTAAACTGTGCTCACGCATGTCTTTTGTGCAAGTTTTGGTGAAAATCTTCAAAACAGAAGATTAGCAAGGGGATGAGGAAGAAAGTAATTGATATTCCTTGTTTACCTTTTGGAAAGCTTCTCCTGTTTGGCTATGGTGCAAGATAGCCAGTTAGATATGGGGTAGACTGATAGTTTGACAGTTAGTTGGTGTGTTTGGAGGGAGATCATCTGTTTGTGACAAATGTGGGTTACTTTGAGACATGAAGCAAAGCAGAGCACTCTTGAAATACCATTTTTAAACGTGTGGGATAACATTAGGTGTGGGAACAGCTTGCATCTCACATATTATCCAAACCAAAATTATCCATTCTGAACTCACTGACAAGATAAGTCAAAATTCACAAGATAAGATTGAAATTTGGTGTTGTGCATTTCAATTATGCCAGTCCTGAATATGCACATGTTTGACACGTTCCAAAATTTTTTCATTTGATGGTACTCTGAAACTGATAATGGTTTCCCCTTCTGAAGACATATGGGGAAACAAGGAAGAAAGAAGTGTCTGCAATAACAATCATGTCCAAAACAAGCATGTGAGCCTTGCCTGCAAAGTAATAGCAATTTTGCGGGTGCAGGTGGATGTAGTGATGAGCCAGCCAGTTGTCGAAGAGTTGACTCTATGGAAGGGTGGCAGTTGTGGATTGTTGAGCATTTGTGCTGCCAGTCACTTTGTAAGCACTCAATAAAATCACAATGGCCAGTGTCTGGAAATAAGCAGTCGCAATCCAATGGCTGATTCTATCTCCTTTTTACTTTCAGCTTCATTTGCCGAAGCTGTTCAATGAAGAGGACGGACTGGCATGAGCAGTGTTACATTTTATGCCTCCACCCTTTCAAACTGCAAGGCCGGAGTATTTTTATTGTTGCACGTCAGCATCCTTGAGTGGCTGTGCAGAAGGCAAATTCTGCTTCCATTCACATTGCATTGGAATGGGCAGTCTCTCAAAGTCAAAGAAATAAGATCGTGCATATATGCTTGACGCGGTCGACTTGGTTTACATGGCTGACTTGACAGCGAGATCGCAGTGCCCCCTCTGATACATGCTTGTTCCCCTCAAAAACTTTTAATTGATCGAGACCGGGTCCCAAGGAGCCTGTCTATCCGCGGAAGGTTATTTTTAGCATGGATCTCATCTGTTGAAGCCTTTGCCATTTGAGCAAAAACAGGATAAAAATAAACTGACATGACTGACCGACACGTTCATGCATCAATAACTGGTCAAGTCAGGTTGTGCAAAAAGTCGTTATCGTTGCAGAGTTGTGTGACGTGTGACTTGAACTTGGGAATAGTGACGCATCGAAAACGAAAGCATGGAACAGTCCCAGATTTCCCTGCTTTGCAGCCACGCTCCAGCGAGACATTGATGCCGCGTGTTTGTGCCCTGGAATCCCGCAGTTTTCCAAGAAATTGTTCATTGTGAGGCCAAACAATCAAAAGTTGATTCAAAAACTGCCGCCAAACGGATCCCGGTCCATCCATGTCACATCAGATCCCATTCAGCTTTTCCAAGCCCTGTTGTCCTCGTTCAGCAATTGGACTCCATCCAGCAGTGTTCATCCAATTTTGCTGCCACATCGACGAAACGGATACACTTGCAGATTCCATATCCCCGTTCAATCATACGCAAGCGAACTTGTCATCGAATCCATTCTCCCCCAATGGAAGAGAGCAAAGTCTTTTTGGAATCACCACCGGGTTGTGTGCGCCTGCAAACTGAACTTGCCAACATCAATATCCATATTTCCCCCCATGAGAGGGAGCGAAACACAACTTACGAATCACCGGTGGTTCGTCCACTCAACTGCATATCAAAATTCCTGTCCGCTTAATCTCGTCGCGAAAACCCACAACGGAATTCTCTTCCGATGTTTATCTCACAGCCATCAGCTGAGAAGAACAGCGGCATTTGAGAATTCTTCTTTGTATCGAACGCGTGTGGGATGTGATTTTGTGCAAACGCGCGTGCATATTCGATGCGGTCAAACGCAGCCATAACCGAAAAACAAAACCGAGCACAAATCATGGCTTGCGAATACTGAGAGCGTTTTTATACTCTTGAATCATGGTGTACGGCGCGAAGGCTTGGACCAAACTGATGTCAAAGCCAAACTGTTGCTGCATGACATGTGTACGAGAAGGTTTCCCATGGATGGTCGCAACAAAACAGACACCAAGGCTGCCGACAGAAACAGAGACACAAACACAATCCCTTTTGCCAGCCAGTGAATTCAATGAGAATCTTGTTGCGGGCTGTGGCTTCATGACTGGAGAAAGCAATGTGAATTGCTGCCAGGATCCCAGAATATATTGATCTGCTGTAGCGCAAAGTGTGCTTTGTTTCGGCCCTCGGGAGTGGCTCGAAACATCTCCTTCACGATGGATAAGGGCAAAGAATTGGCCAGTAGAGCGACATGCACGGTACCAGCTCTTATAAATGCGACTGAGAACCACTGCAACAAACGCGACTGAGAGATGTGATTAAATTGCTCAACATCCCACAAGGCGAACCGTCATTCGAATGCGCAAGTGGGTCCGTGCACAACGCTGAGAACCTGGGCTTCGTGTAGACGCTGCATTTTGTCGCTGTTGCTTCTTCTAGATGTGTTTTTTTATTTACTTTTTTTTTCGCGTTTCGCGCGCACAGCACAGCTCCACAGATACAAAAAAACAAAGAGAGGGAAAGCGCATTATTCTACAATAAAAATGATTTTTTTTATGTAAATCAAAAAATCAATGGTTTCTTGGCGGAAAGACGGGGGACCGCTTCTCGTTGTCGTGGTCGTCGTAACGAATCTGGACGCTCGTCATTCGAATGTTTTCTCGTTCGTACTCGTTTTCGTGCTCGGGTGTTTTCAGAATGTCGTTACGCACGTTGATCCAGAAGAACTCAATGTTGATTGCCTGCGTGTACACAACTGCAAGCGCGAGTTGTTTGAGGTTTTGAACGTAAAAAAAAATAAAATAAAATGCTTCGCCTCACAGTTGGAGATGGCGGGAATAACAACCATGATGGTCGGACTGCCAGGCACGATGGACAGGTTCGAGTACATTGCGTAGTTGAGCGTGAATGCGTTGACGGCCATGACTGAGAGTGTGCGCAGCACTGATCAAAGCAAGAGCAGCTGTTAAGCATCCAACACAACCACATACACACACACAGTCAATCTCACCATTGTCGGCAATCAGTACACGATAAATACGCTGCATCTTGGACGAAGCATCATCATCCACATCCCTGAAAGCGCTAATGATGGTTGCGCCCGTACAGAAAATGTCGACGGCAATGCCTCCAGTCGAGATGCCCACAATCGCAGTCTTGTCCTGAATGTAATGGCATCCAAACTTGGTTTCTTCGCTCTTGGACCACATCCAGTCGAGCACCGTCCATGCCGCTCGGTTCAGAATGAGAATGACAGCACCAACGGCAACGAGCGTGCGCTTTTGAGAGACAATCCAGGTTTTGTACAGGAGAAAGAAGGCTGCATTCAGCCACTGTTAAGTTTGTTTTTGCAAGGGTCCAGAAAGGAAAAGACACAACAACAACTTACAAAACGACGTAAAGAACAAGTGCATGACAACTTTAAAAGCCAGCGACGAGTCCTGGCAGTCAGTCTTTGCGAGGATGGACCAGATGTACATGGGGCCGAATGCCAGCGACAGGATGTTGGCAACAATCATGATGGCTGGGACTGGGGTCTTGCTCTGGCCAAACTTTTGGATGGACAGAATGAGACCCTTGGAAGCGTTCTCAAAGGCCATGGCGCAGAGAAAGATGGCCGTGACAATGGGAGCTTCGAGAGACATGGACATGGTTGCAGTTGTAGTTGTTTGATGTGTAGGTTGTTTGATGTGTAGGTCAGATGGATAGGGTCAGATGTGGCTGGGAGATATTGTTGTTGAAGTCTCTTTTTGGGCAAATGAGATTTTCATACGTGGGAAATCTTTTAATCCGCCAACATTGGATATGTTCAAATTGGGGGTTTGTTGTTGCTTCTTCTTTGCGCATGTCCCCATTTTACCCATTCACTTCTACATTTATTTTGACACGTACTCCTCGCCAGGCATTTTCAGCATCTGGATCCATCCTTCTCGTCAACAAGCCGCGCTGACGTGATGCGGATATCCTTCCCCTCATCCGCCCTCATAATCCCATTCCGAACACTAAGCCAGAAAAACTCGACATTCAGCGCCTGCGTGTACACAAACCCAGAAACGGACGGAATCAAGATCATGACACTCGGAGTCCCCGGAATCACCTGCAAACTGGAACACACTGCATAATTCAGTGTGAACCCATTCACAGCCATGATTGACACGCTTCTCAGAACGTTATCGGCAACCAACACTTGGTACACTTTCTGCAGCTTGGATGGCGTCGTGTCTCGATCGACGTCCCGGAACGCGCTCATTATGGTGACGCCTGTGCAGAATAAGTCAATCAACAGCCCGCCAGACGAGATTCCTACGATCGTGACCTTGTCTTGCAGGTAGAAGCAGCCCACGGGCGTTTGGATTGCTTTCGATTGGAAAATGTCGAGCACGGCCCAAGTACACCGATTGAGCATCAGGATCGCAGCACAAACGGCGACAGTGCGGCGTTTCTGAGATACAATCCATGTCTTGTAGAGCAGGAAGAAGGAAAAGGTTGGGAAGAACATGTGCATGCACACTTTGAATGCCGTTGCGACTTGGTTGCAGTCGGTTGTCGACAGGATGGACCATACGTAGACTGGAGCAAACATCAGGGACAAGACGTTGGCGACGACCATGATGGCTGGGACGGGTGCGCGTGTCTCGGCAAACTTGTTGAGGGACAGGACGAGGCCCTTGCTGGCGCTCTCGAAGGCCATCGCGCTGACGAAGACGGCTGCGACGGTCGGCGTCTGAAGAGCGGCGGACATTTGCTGCGTTTGGCAAAGGAAGAGGCCCCTTTTATGCTTTTACTTGTTTCAAAAAAATTGTTTACAATTAATTTGTGGGGGTCAAACAGAATTCTTTCTTCGCATTTTACGTACAACAACAAATATAAACAAACAGCAGCAGCCCAAAACAACGACAACAGCAACCGAAAAACTGACAATTCTCAGCGGTCCAGCGTCGCCTTCTTCTCGCTCCCACCGCCAATGCTGACACTCGTGAGACGGATCTGCTCGCGCTCTGGGCCCTTCATGATGTCGTTGCGCACATTCATCCACGCAAACTCCGCGTTGATGGCCTGCGTGTACACAAAGAGCGAGATGGACGGGATCACAATCATGATGCTCGGTGTGCCCGGGATCAGGGCAAGGCTGGAGCACATGGCGTCTGTGAAAAGGAAGGGAATGCATGCATAAGGGCGTCTTTTTTTTCAAAAAACGCGGTGTGTGTTGGGTAATTTTTCAACTCACAGTTCAGCGTGAATGCGTTTACAGCAGAAACCGAGATGGTGCGCAGTACTGTTATGTTGACAAGTATGATCTGTGAGTTACAGGCCCTGGCATAAAAGCAACAACAACAACAACTCAAAATCCCCCCCTTACCATTATCAGCAATAAGAACACGATAAATCCTCTGCATCTTATTCGGTGCATCAAAATCCACGTCCCTGAACGCACTCATGATGGTTGTAAACGTGCAAAACACATCAACAAGCAGTCCACCCGTGGAAATGCCGACAATCGCAACCTTGTCTTGAATGTAAAAACATCCTGCAACGCTTTGGACAGTTTTGGACCAGGCAATGTCCGTGACGATCCATACGCATCTGTTGAGGAGTAGGATGCATGCGGCGATTGCTACGGTTTTGCGCTTCTGGGATACGATCCATGTTTTGTACAAGAGAAAGAAGGCTGGGGCGCGCGCATTTTTTTTTTTTGAACATATGGGTTAGAAGAGAGGTTTTTTGGTGAGCAATAACAAAACGACCAGACTTACAGAACGTGATAAAGAACGAGTGCATGCACAGCTTCATAGCAAGCGTCATACTCTGACAGTCCGTTGTTGTCAACAGCCACAGAACATACACGGGCCCAGTGACTAACGCCAGCAAGTTGGCAATGATCATGATTGCTGGTACTGGTGTCTTGGACATGCCAAACTTGTTGATGGAGAGAACCACGCCTTTGAGGGCGTTTTCAAAGCCCATGGCGCATAAAAAGATTGCTACGACAATCGGGGTTTGTAAGGTTGAGACCATGTTTGTTTGGTAGTGAGTGACGTGGGGGGGGGGAGTGGTGGTGGTGGTGGTGGTGGTGGGGGTTTGAAGCTGTGTTTTTAGCCTGTTTCAAAATCAGTTCATCTTGCCGAAACTGAAAACATCACCTGACACCAAACTTAAGAATTTAGGGTTAAACTCTGTATCACAGAATGGATGAAATGCGCAGCCGAATCAAAACACATTTCTACAGCCCCCAATTCATCCGCTTTTTTGAAAATAGTGATTTTCAACTGCTGTTGCTGCTGCTTCTCAGTCTTTTTTTTTACAGTAGGAAGATGTGTTTGGCTGAATGAGAGATATTTACCGATGAAATATATTTACGACTCTACGCGCTGCATTCAGAACCAACCCCACTTCTTCTTCTTCTTTTCCATCACGGGGACGGAGGCCGACCCAGACCCCTGCTGATATCTCTGCTGCTGTTGCCCCGCTTCATCCAACGCGTCCACTTCCCTATCAACAGGTCCCAGCAACATCTTACACACCCAGTCCCCTCGAGAAAAAGAAAACTGCGGCCCTTGCACAGCAAGAATTTGTCTACGCTCCGTGTAATAATCATCCGCCACGTCAATACACGGAATCGTTGAATCCCACTCGTTCAAATACCCAATCTCACTCTCATCGTCCGTGCATGCGAGAAACACGACAGGGACTTCATTCGGCCTGCTTCGATCCACAGTCAACACCTGCCTCAACCCATACCGGTCATCCGCACCCGTGTCGGTTGTAGGAACTCCGTCCGTGGCAATCAGCACCAACAACTTTTTGGCACCTTCCGAAATGGTTGGCCGCTTCTCGTTCAGTACTTGTCTCAGCACTCGTGCAGTGGGTGTGTATCCACGTGGCGGGTCTGCAAACACTCGCTCAAGTTGCAGCGAACCAATCACGTTTCGGAGGGGCGGCCGGTTCAGAAAGTAAACGTCGATGCCATCTTCGTCGAGCGTCGATGCAATGTCTGTGACTGTGAGGACTGTTTGCTTGAGTTCGTCCCAGCGGGTTGGGATGGGTGCGTATGGGTCGGACCCTGCGGCGCACTTGATGTTCATGGACCCAGAGTCATCGCAGATTACAACAATGTCATACGCCTGACAGTTTTGTGTTGTGTTTGTTAGAAACAAAAAAGTGGAGTTGGTGCTTCGATAGTTTTTCCAGTTGGGGGGGAGGGGGCATGTTACTTCTAGTTTCCGCAGCTTGAGGGCCATCAGGTTGGATATCTCGTGCCTCTCGACCAGATGCTTGAAGGCCTCCAGCCGCAGCGCCTCTCTCGCTTGCGCCTTTTCAATGCCTGGTTGTTGCTGGTACTTGTCTGCGTAGTCCTCTGAGTAGAGTGGCGGTGGTTGGTTGGAGGCCATGATTTTGTTGAACAGCTTTACAACAAGCCAAGTAATTCAGATTTCCCTTGCCACGCAAACCTCATCCAACGCATCCATTTCAGGAAAGCGGGGCCCGGTTAAGAAAGTAGATATCGATACCGTCGTCGTCCAATGCGCACGCTATCTTTCAGCTCGTCCCAGCGAGCGAGTTAGCATTGGTGCAAATGTGTTGGACACGTTCAGTCTAGCAGTGGCTTTTGTGTTCATGGACCCAGCGGTCGTCGCAGATTACTGCAATGTCATACGCCCTGTTGATGAATGCACGGTGTTTTGCGTTTTTTTTTTTTTTTTGGAATTGTGAGCGGGGTAATGTAGTGAGTGTTGGGGATTAATTACCTTCAGTTTACGCTGCTTCAGAGCCATCCTCGGAGATATTTTTCGTGCGTCTCTACCAGCCGTTTGAGAGCATTATTAGATAGCGCATATGATTCCGCCCTCTTTAATGGCATGCTTACGCTGCTTGGCGAGTACATGGGCAGTACCTGGTCTCTGTTCGCTGTTCATTTTGCTTGTTGATCAATTGTTGAACACTTTTCAACTTTACGCCAAGTCATACAGCGCATGTTATGCCGGTGGTAATGACAAGAAGGTATTAACTGATAAATCACCGCTCTAACAAACGCTCGAATTTACAAGGCACCTTCTCTGCCTAAAATCTCGTTTCGCAACAATCTTGAAAAACAAGCTGACAAAATCCGAAATGGGTGCCCAAACAGACTCCAACCCGGGAGCAGGCTCTGCCGTCCGTCCTTCTGAGTCAATCAAGAGCAAGTTCCAAGGACGTAGCTGCTCTATTCCTGTTCTAATTGTCGTGTTTGTGCAGACATTTATTGTGGTGAGAATGGGGGATTATTTTTTTGGACACCGCCAACTTGAAAACCATTCGACTTTCAACCTCCTCCTCCTCCACATTGGCATAGGCATCACTCGTTTTGATCATCCCGCTAGTCATCTCGTTCCAAAGCATGACTGCGGCCAACGACTTGAGTACATCGACAGGAAGAAACTTGGCCAACAGTTTGGCCATCAAGATCCAAAATATTGAAGGAGAACTGGCGTTGGAAAAAATTGGTACGCGTTATCACACGTGTTTGCTTCCCTGTTTCTAAAAAAAGGAAAGAATTTCCCCCTTCGGCTGACTCCACAAAAAAATAGGCTCGCTCATTCAATACGTGACTCAAAACACGCTCGGAATCTATAAAACACTCCAGTCAAACGTTGACACAAACAACTTGGATCAAGTTCTGTACAGCTTTGCCAACGCGGTGAGTTTGGGGGTTTCGAACAGGCGGTGCCCCAAAAAAAACACTCAACCTCAACAAAAAAAAAAAAAATCAGGACA
>QEAP01000762.1:275-10488 GCA_006535975.1 Chytriomyces confervae | reverse complement strand
ATTCCACTGTGATAGTATTGAATATAAAAATTGGAAAATTTGGGAAAAAAAAAAAAAAAAAAAAAAAAAAAACAAAACAAAAAGCTGCAGGAAGGCAGAATCTTCGAAAGAAGAAGCAACAGAAACAAGAAAGGAGAATAAAAGCCACATACATGTGAATCCAACGCCCTCGTTACACCAGCCCAAATCTCCTTCAGGTAGTTTTCCCGATACTTTGGAAACAAGGTTGCAAACGACGACTCTTCGAGAAAGGCAGGAATGTTCTTGCCTTCCGTCTCGTAGTCGAACGGCTGAATGGCCCACTTGTCGATATCGTCCGTGTCCCAGGCTGAAGAGTAGTAGAAGCGGGGTGGTTAAGGATCAGTTACTCTCTCAGAATCAAGCCGGGTTAGTTCTCACGTTTGTCTCTTCGGTACTTTTTGTTCTTGTTTGGAACGGGCTGCTGCACTTCAGATGCGTCGACTTGTTCTTGTTCGTTGTCGCTCATTTTCTTTCTTTTTTTCCTGCTGAAAACAAACTTATTTACTGTATGTAAGGCTGGGCATATTTATAAAATAAAATGGATACTTCATTTGTACATGCACAGCTGAGCAACCGACTCGGCGTGGCGGACGAAGCTTGCGCCGAGTACATCTTCCAGCTGGCTGAAGATGAGAGCATGGACAGGGATGAGAAGCGGGCAATTCTAGTCGAGTTTCTCGCGGCGGCTTTGGACAATGCATGCAACGAAGCCGAGGTGGATGCAGTCGTGGTCGAGATTCTCGATGGAATGGAGAAAGAGAAGGAAAAGGAGATGTTAAAGGTGGCAGAGGCGGAGAAGGAAAGGCAGAGGGCCAAAGAGTTGGAAGAGTTGGAGAAGGAGAAGAACTCTGCCGCCGCTGATCCATCCGACACGCAACAATCAACCAAAAAGATTCTCACGAAGGAGGAAAGGAAGGCCCGCGAGCGGCTTCTTCGACAATACGGATATGAGGTGGACGAATGCATTGAGAACGAGAATGGTGAGGTTGAGTTTCTCTACTCTGGATCATCCACAGCATCAGCTCCAGTGGCAGCGATGGCGAATACAAACGTGCAGCGAGTCAAGGAAGCTGAGGCGCAAAAGAAAGCGGGCATGCAGAGGGCCCATGCTGAGAAGGTACCTACTTTCCCACGAGATGATCGCAATTAACGCACGTATCTACCTCAGGTCCAAAGAGATAAAGATGCCCGGGCAAAGCAGCTGGCCGATATCGAAAAAAAGAAGACCAAGACTCAAAAGCAAGAGAAACGTCGAATGTGATCCCGCAGCACACTATTTATTTCAAATGCTCAGTAAACCATATACTCCACACATACACACGCATCGACAAACTCTTTCAGCCTTTGTTCATTCTGTTACCCCATCCTTTCGGATTGGCATCCTTGAATTCGTCCATTGCCCGAGCCTTCAAGGTCTCGATATCATCAGCCTCGTCGTTATCGTCTGCAACCACCTTTTCAGGCATTTTCCTGTTCATATCCATATGAGGTTCAAGTGTTGCAGTTCTATGCGATAGGGACTTACCCTCCGCCGCTAATGATTGCTCCCTGCTTCATTTGATTCTCCAAGAATTCATCAATCGTCATGCTTGGCAGGTTATGCCCTGGACGGAAAACACCTTTCTGAAACGCTTCGCGCTTATTTGTAATGATGAATGGCTGCCTGGGCTGAGACATTAAAAAGGGCACATCAGCCCTTGTTCAATTTGAGAGCGGAATATTTCCCTACCTTGCCGTCCTTGGACAAGAGTGAATCAGGCTTCAGTTTCAACGCACTCAAATCGTCCACTCTACTTGCGGCAAGTGCTTCGGCGGCAGCAGCTGCGGATCGACCCCCACCACTTGCCGACGAAGAAGAGCCAAGCCGCAAGGAATCCATCTTTGCAATCTGCTCCAACATATCGATTTCATCCCTCGCAACACGCATCTCATCCACACACTTCATGACACACAGCTCAAGCGTGGTGAGCATAACCTCACGATACTGCTCCGAATCTCTCAAGTCAAAGTCATCCTCATCATTAACAGTCGAGTTTCTCGATTCTGAATTGCTCGATTTTGTTGCAGCGTCTTTACGTGCTTGGTCGACGGCCTGTTGGAGAGATTCGAGACGCAGTTTGAGCGCCTTTTCACGCTTGAAGCGCTCGATTTTGGCGGAGCGGTTTGTTGCGGCATCTTTCGAAGCAGACCACACGGCAGGGTCTGAGGACAGGAATGGCTTTGCGTTCGCGGGTAATGCGTCGTGTGTGTCGAGAGTCAGAAGGAACGTGTCGAGATGCTTGAGTGCAATTTGCAGGGTTTGAATTCGGAATTCGTGAGTGGATGCAGTGGAAGAGTGATTATTATTGTTGGCATGGTTCGATGACGCAGTTGTCGATGAACTAGCAGTCAGCTTTAGAGTCAGGATGCCTTGGTAGTAGTCTGTCAGAAGGAAGCGCAGGTCGAGAGAGTTCATGTCGTCCACGAATTCATTGTCTGACAGAATTCCGAGCTGGCGGATCATGACAGCGCACTGTTCCAGATTCGAAATGCAGTTGCGCACCTGTGTCTGTGTTTGGGCGTGTTATTCACACGGGCAACATACCGAGGCAGAGCAGGCTTACTTGGAACTCTGCACAGGAACATGAAAGCTCGCTTGCTTCGATGCTGTTGAACTGTCGCTGCGCAGATTCAAACAGGGACGAGAGTGAAGTGTCCTCGTTGCTCATTTTTCCTAAATATTTTAAGTTTAAACATGTTACAGATTTACGTCAAACGTACGTACGCACGTTGACTACGGATCAAAAACACGCCGGAGCTGGTGTCTCCCTTCCACGCGCTGCGCGGTGCGCTGGCGATGCTTATACGCAGTCACTCAATCCTGATCAATCGACATTGTGAAAATGAAGCGTGTCTTTGCAAAGTGCGAGAATTGATTTTGGAAAGTTTGCAGTGCCTCACAAATGCTGAGACGTATCCTGCTTGTGTTTTAACGGCGAATAGCTCGTCTTGTCCACACTGTATTCAAATTGGTACTTCTCAACCTTTCTTTGTGAAAGATTTACGCTCTCAGAAAACTTGCGGTCGCCAAATATACCAACGGCCGCTATGAACATATCCACAGCGAACGATACACAGCCTGCTGATGAAGATGCCATCAAAGATCTCGCCGAGAAGCTGTCACACTTTCAGATCCTTCTCGGCGTGCTGACAATACTCATGCTACTTGCAGTGAACGCTCTGATCGTGTGCCTAAACGAAGGAAAACTGGGTCCTGTCACTGCCTCCAAGAACCTCTTGCTTTGCACATTACTGCTGAGCAACGCCGTCGTGTTCTTTCTCAACAGCGCCAACACAATCTCTGAGAGCCACCAAATTCACATTGCGCTCTCAGTTGCATCAGCGTGTGCCAAATTCGCTTACTTGACATTTTGTTGGGTTCGCACACGCGAAATCCTTCATTTTGTGTCGTATTCTTGCGTGTATTCGGTCTTTTCCTATTTATGCACTGCTGGACAGATTATTGTTTGGGCACCTATTTTCGTCGTTTCTTTTGCCACGGGACCTTCTCGGATCTTGATAAAGTATACTGTGAGTTTTGGCACGTCGCTGGTGGTTGTGCTGTTGGACTGCTATCTCGCGTTTGTGATGGCAAAGTATTTGGTAAGGCCTGGAAAAAACTGCCGCACTGAGTCGGGTTTTACTGACGAACTTGCAAAACGTAAAAAACAAAGGTGAGCGCAAGAGCGCTGAAACTCTCTTCCGAAACCACTTATTCCAAAAGCGGCCATTCCAAGAGCACCCTTTCCAAGAGCACACTTTCCAAAAGTACCCATTCCAAAAGTGCCATTTCCAAAAGCGCCCTTTCAAAGAGTGGCCTTTCCAAAAGCACTCCCTCTAAAAGTGTCCTTTTTAAAGGCATCGATTCAAACGGCGCCGATCCCACAGCCACTCAAGTCTTTCCTATCATTGCAAGTCACCAACTTGTTGCTTGCGCGGCATTCTTTACCGTGGTGATGTTTCACAGTTGGGGAATCCTGATCAATACACAGAGTCGCTCCCTTGGGTCGATGCAAATGTTCTACGGATGCACTGCTCTTCAGCATGCTGCCCTTTTTTCTATGCTGGTTTGCATGGTGCGCATGAAGCTGAAACTTTTGTTTCTCAAGTGTCACGATTGATTTCGAGTTTTGGTGCTGCGCTAGTTTTGTAATAAAACTCTTGTCTTGGGTCAGCTATATTTCATTATAGTGGCAACTCCATTGTGTGCCTATTCACTTTCAAACAAAATGGATCAGAACCTGCACAACGACACGATAGCCAACGACACTTCGGCAGTGAGCGAAGAGACTATACACGCGCTAGTTCAGCTAGTAGCCCACTTCGAGACGCTTCTCGGTATACTGACTCTGGTGATGCTCGTGGCCATGAACGGACTGATCATTTATCTAAATCATGGGAAGTTGGGTCCCATCATGGCTCAAAAGAATCTTCTTCTCTGCGCCCTCCTTCTGAGCACATCTGCCATGCTGATTCTCAACAGTGTTTACACCACATCCGAGAGCCAGCCAATCTACATTGCCTGTACCGTTGCCACTGCTTGCGCTGAGGTTGCATATATATCTTTTTCTTGGGTTCGAACGCGTGAAATCTTGCGTTTGGAGTCGCATCGATATGTGTACCTGTTCTTTTACTATTTCTGCCTGGTTGGGCAGATTATTTGCTGGGCCCCCATTTTTGCGGTTGCTTTTGCGGCGGGACCATCTCGAACCTTGTTGCTTTACATTGTGAATGGAACTACGGGGCTGGTTGTTGTGTTTCTTGATTGCTATTTTGCCATTGTGATGGGCACTCATTTGGTGAGATATTTTTTTGCAAGTGAAGGTTCCGCGTTTTTCAAAAACAACACCATTCCACCATTCCACCAACTGATTATTTCTTAATTGAATACCAAAAACCATCAGGTGAGTCGCACAGCTGAAATTCTCGAATCAAAAGGGCCAGAGTCTCGCGGGGTCAAATTCTATCCAATCATAGCCAGTCACCAATTTGTGGCGTCGCTAGCATTCTTTAGTATGATTTTATTCTACGCGGGCGAAGCGTTTATCGATGTCAGCGGTCGATCCATTACTTCGCTGCGTATATTTTACGGATGCAGCGCTCTGTTCAACTTTTCCTTGTTTGGTGTCATGGTCTGCAACGTGCTCATGAAAGTGCGGCTTCTGTTTTTAAAGTTTGAGGATTGACTTACTGTTTTCAGAGTGCCATATAAAGTATCAGGTGTCCTTGCATGGTTCAGTATATTTTTTAGTTCTTTCTGCTGAAAATCCGACAATAAAGAGTATGAACAATGATTATCCCAGCAGTCACCTCGAGCCTACCACTCAACAACACCCTCTACCCAACGGATCAAAATGCTACCAATTCTACAAATCACAACATCACTGACTCTAACAACCTGGCGCAACTGGATCGCGAGTTTGCCAGCGCCATCAGCGACCTTGAAGCCGCCCTCAGCGTCCTCACCTTCCTCATGTGCTTCTTTGTAAACTGCTTCCTCATATACTCGAGCCCAGATTCAAACGCGCTACGCTCGAAAAAAAATGTTCTATTGACGGCGCTGCTGTGTGCCGCCGGGTTCTCTTTCGCTGCCAACTCGTTCCGAACGGGTAGTTTCACTTACGCAAACCAGATGGCGAGTTCCGTGGGAACAGCAATTATGCAGATTGTTTATCTCTCGTATTCATGGATCCGGAGCAGAGACATTTTTGCAATCGAGTCGAACCGGATCACGTTTGCAATCTTTTACGGCATCAACATTTTTGCTCAAATTGCGTGCATTGGCCCCGTTGTGAGTATGGCACTTACGATCCAAGGAGAAAACAAGCTTGTTGGGTGGTTGACTACGAATCTGGTGGGTGTGCTTGTGGTTGTGTTGGATTGTTATTCCGCGTATTCCTGCGGCAGACATTACTTTCGAAAAACAATTGAAGTCCTCGAGAGTCATGGGAGTTCTGCAAAAGGAGCTCGATATTTTCCCATTGTAGCCGTGCATCAGTTGTGCGCTAGTTGCGGGACGCTGTTGATGATTGCGTTATACGCTGGGGAAACGGTTCTCAATTTGAAACGAGGCTTGTCAGTCGATGATATGCATACATTTTACATTTGCAGTGCCTTTTTCAATTTGGCTATGTTCATGGTGATGGTCAGTCTGGCATCCATGAAAGTCCGTCTTATTACTGTTTTTATAGATTAGTCGGACGTTGGCCGCGTTTGTTCTGCTGTTTTTATTAAACGTTCAAGTTACCCCTCCCTCTCCCGTTCAATGCTGAGAAAATAAAATCCATAAACTATCAGCGTTTAACGTTGGTGTGTGCCAAAAATGCCTGCACAACCTCAAGCTCTTCAACAAGAACATCCGCATTCCTTTTCGACGCTTTATCCAAACTCTTGATACAAGCGGCAGAAAGGCTTATTTACTGCAAGAACGGATTCTCCTACACCTTGGTCAAGTTGCAAACAGTCCCTGGAGCAGTGTATGACCCAGGTCGTGAAGATTTCTCGAACATAGCCCATTGTGCAGCACCGAATTGACCCAACGAGCAGTGACCCATACGCGTTTGTGCGTCAAGAGTCGCCCGTTTCCTCCCATCAGCAATTTGGCAAGTTTTTCTGACTTAAGCGGAGAAACTGGATCAAACGTATTCCCAATCAAGAGAACCTGAGACCAAAGCGTGAGTTGAAAGTTTTTTAATAAAAACCAAGGAAACCGTTATTTCCATGGGCCGGCGAATTGCTCAACAGTCTTTGACAAGCACCAATTTACTGCAATGGTAAATTGGTTTTCAGTCTGCTCATTTCCTTTTGCACTGCCAAGTGTTGGAATGGAATCCAAGCACTCTGCAGTTGATCAGCTTTTAGCTCAGTGGTTAATATCTAACACCAAGGCATTGTTAAATATGAAAACGTGTCCAGTGTCTCCAGTGCCACCTATGAGGACGCATCTTGGGAATGTGATGGTACCTCCATAGAACATGGCACAGTGAGAAAAGAAATCAGCTTGCCTCCTCGAATAGCAAACTCCTTCTCTGAGTTGTTTGGATGAAGTGCAGGGCAGAGCGCACTTTGGCTTCGAGCACTGGCACTCAGGATGTGTTGCGATCCCGGGCGCAGGAGTCCTCGAGTGAGACAGTGCGTTTATGCGACAAGAAGTTCATCAACCGTTGTTCCCTTCGAAAAAAATTCACGCACGGTTGACAATCCCAAACACGGAAATGGACCTTCAACAGCTTTCAAGCATCGTCACAGAACTACGACGCCTGCAAGCAGACCTCATGAGTCGGACCACGCAGATCTTAAAAGTCATGGAGAAGGAACTGTATAAACTGGAGCTGCACGCGCCAGGCGGTGTGCCGGCTGGGGATAACAAGGCGTCTGTCATGGACTTTGGCATCAGGCTTACAGCAGCAGACTACATTGCTGCGATAGATGTGTCGGCCGAGGGTGTAAAGCAGCAAGAAGCAGATGGAGGAGTGTCGCAGAGTGCTTCCGCGCTTCGTCATGTATCGACACGGCACCTGCCCAACATTGGCCCCACTTCTCGCGTTCCAGGTGCAATCCGCCGCAATAGTGCCCCCAAAAGTTACCCCAGTCTGGGATGGGGAAAGCGCGCGTCGATGTCGAAAAGCTACGACCACACTGACGCAAGTCCAACGAAGCTGGACCTCGCAGAAACGGTTTCAATTAACATCGCTTCCAAGCGATCACCTCCAAATCGTATGATTTCCGATAAGCTACCCGCTGTCGAAGAAGGCAATCTTCCATTTGGTGCGCCGCGTTTGAACAAGTCGGCATTTCCATAAAACTCCGAAACGATGATGGTTTCAATGGATCCAAACCAACCTCGCCGATTCAGGTTGTGAACACGAGCTACGGCCCGTATCCTGTCGAAATTGTGACGGCTGGATTTGCGAGTCAAAGCAAGGCATCGTCAAAAGCAGCCATCGTCAATCTGAACAGTATCTCAGCCTTGAGAATTTTAACTTCGATTTCTTCCTCGATGAATGCCAACACTTCCCAAAACTCTCTCATTCTGGAAGATGAGTGCTTGAAGGACGCGGCTGAGCAGGAAGAACTGGACGAATTCATTCTGCCACCCCTGTCACCGGACAAACATGCAAAAGAAGCGGCATTTCAGTCCTCTAAGACCACTTTGAAAAATCTGTTGTTGAGCGATAGCAAAAAGCGTCAAAGTTCGATTTCAGCCAAATCCTCTGCATTTTCGGAATTTCAGTCTGTCCGCGACCTGATGCTGTCCCTGTCTGCCTTTGCCAAAATATTCCTGGTACCAGCATACGATGAGAAGGGGTGTCGAATTTCCTCAGACACACTTGTCACGTATGGAAGTGTGAACACGCAGCTTATCGTGGATGGTATCCATCCACGGTCGCTTTTTTCGAATGCTTGGTATCTGATATCTTCAGGTGAGAAGAATCGCCCCCAGTCATGGATTCGTACTTTATTTAACGCAACTGCGTAGCTACCTTGATTTGTCTGCTGTGGCTCATACCGTTCGTTATCAGCTACAACTCCCACGAACTGTACACATTTCTAAGCCCGTCGGTCTTGTCTGCCGGAATCACAGTTTTCTTTGCATTGGATTCAGCGCTCCATGCCATAACGCCGCAAGTAATTGACCGTGACGTGAATCTTGATATGGCTGCCTACGAAAAAGCGAGGGCTCCTTTAAACGTTTGGATGCTACACTGGTGCCGAAAACGGCTCATTTTTGACGCCATTACTATAGTAGCGTGTTTTTTTTTGTTTTTTTTTGTTTTGATGAATCAATTGACCCACAACCATTCCACCAGATCCCGTTTACACTGATTTTCCAACAAATAGATTACTACGAACTACTCCTGCTGATCCCCCTCGCTCGCACTGCTCGGCTTCTCGAGTATTTTAGCATATGCCCCGCCATGAAGTACGTCGAGTGGCGCTTGGACTATGTGACGGGAGCTTTCACGTCCCGAATCACGCCCATCACCGGCGCCATTTTCTTTTTTATTCACTGCAATGCTTGCACAATTTATTACATGGGTCGTATCACTGGATTTATTGGTTGGACCGCTCTTTGGCCATTGTTTGATCATGCGACCGTGCTTGACTTTTATGTTTGGACGTTTTACAAGGTGTGTGGCGTTTTCGCGCACACTCAGAACCAACTGACGTTGAATTTTTCTGTTCATGCGGTGGCAGGCTGTCGTAAACATGTTCCCGACTTCCTTCAAGTTGAGTTGATTTTCAAAGAACCTTGTATCGGCGACTGTAACTTACTTTTTGTTGACAGTCCCTGGACAGCTGCGGAACAGATTGCTTCGTTTATTTACATCATCTTGGCAGCAATTATGGTCAGTTATGCTGTATTTTCAGCATCACGCGTTTTGCAAAAGAATGTTAACAGTTCTCGTTGTGCAGTACGCCGTCTTTCTTGGAGCGATATCGTCAGCAGTGATGGCTGTGAACCCGTCTGGCCGCATGTTTCATCAAAAGATTGGCGAGCTGCGAGACTATATTCGATGGAAAGACTTGAGCAAAGAAACTGAGCAGCGACTGCTGAGTTACTACGAAACGAAATATCGCGGCAAATACTTTGAAGAGGACGCAGTGTTGACTGATTTCAATGATTCGCTTAAAGCGGTGAGGTTTTTTCTGATTTGTCCAGTGTTTTTTTGACAAGCGGGTCGTCAAGCTGACTCGTCAAGTTTCCAAAAAGGAAATCTTGCTGCATAATACGTGAAAACTGATTGAACGCGTTCCGTTCTTGAAACGAAACGAAGGTGATGGACGAGATGAACTCTTTATTGGCCGAATAGCGGCAGCGCTGCATTCCTGCAACCACATTCCGGGAGACTATGTAACAAAGCAGGGTGACTCTGGATCAGACATGTATTTTATCCTGACTGGGAAAGCGGACGTGTTTATCCAAGGAAAGTACGCAGTGTCGCTTTCTGATGGAGCTTATTTCGGAGGTAAGCGTAACCCCCCAGAATTCTCAGTTTGGTTAGCATACTTTTTTTTGAAGGTTGGAAATCCTTTATCTAGAGGTTGGGTTGATCACAAAAACATTGCGCACAGCGACCGTCCAAGCCATGCTGCCAAGCGTCATGTACAGGCTGACGTACGGTGACTTTCACATGATTCTGGATGACTT